>DWON01006565.1:0-13752 GCA_018251015.1 Phocides pigmalion okeechobee
TATGAAGATATGATAACTCACATATTATTGCATTTGAGGGACAAGCACAGACTTATAAAGCACGTTTAGTCCACCACAACTTAGTTAGTCAAAATAGGAATTATTTTAAATTTTTAAAGGGACGGGAACTTTTTGAGCTGTCAATAAATTATTAATAAATTATATTTATATTATATATCGGGGAAAGGTTATTCATGTGTTTAGGAACGGAAAGATTGCCTTCGTTTATTATGGAAGGATAGTAAATCTAAATGCTCTCACTGATTAAGAATAACATTCATGAACGTAAATGCAATTATTTCCATGTGATGTAAACGGATATATATCACGGACACATTCACTGCTAGTCCAGTGACGTGCTTGTTTTTCTTTTCAGTGACGTTTTTGTTTCTTTTTTTGACCAACGCCATAGTCAACTACCAGCCACTAACGATTGCGCTAGTGCTGCCTTGCCGACATATAGGTACATATTTGTTTATATGAAATATACATCTTTGATTTATCATTTCTTTCTGACCAACACACAGCATATTGCAAACATTAGGTACTACTTACATTTTTTTTTTTGCGAGAAAAGTAGCAAACGAGAATGTAAGTCCATTGATGTTAATAGAGATCTACATACAACCGGCAGTATGATTGAAGTCTTATTTGTGATCTAGTGCAGGTGCGTTGCTAATCTTAAAGGATAAGGTGGTCGCCTCTTCAATCAAAACAGAGGAGTTGTTTCGCGGTGGATTTTGACGGCGGCGGTGGTACCTTCCTGGTCGAGTTATAACCTTTACCACCTGTAAATGGTATTAGGAATATGAGTGTAGTCGCATTCAATTATGAACATAAAATAATGTTTTTCATACAAAAAATCATAATAATGCACGCGGAACAGACATTCGGCGTTTAAAAATTTGGTGCACATTCGCATTCCGTACATGGCAATGTTTACTTTTACGTATTGTGACAAAAAAAAATTGTTTCAATGTGCCTCAGGGACAACTTTCAACCACGTCCATTTGTCAGTAAACATTTTTTACATACTTCTGTAGTGCCTGTGCTTCTGTACTGTGTAATATCTACTATTTTTATACAATTGATCGACCTCACAAAAAGTGTAGTATGTTCGTAACTGAAATAAAAAAGTTGAAAATACCTTTTAGTAGCCTTTAGCCTTCCATTTACATTTATGAACAGTTTATTTTTGCTATGAGAATAAGCGGTTTTTTTAATGTAACTTGAGAATGTAATATGGTTATTGCAATTCATGGATCCTAAAGGATAGACTTGAAATAGCAGTTGGTCATAAAGAGGTTGCTACATACATATTTCAGAGGAATTGTAATACTTTGTATCAGTTTAAATATGTTTTACATATACATTTCACTCTAATTACGTGGAGTGAGGATCCTGAAAGGGATGATGTTGGTGTAGTTTTCACATAGAGTTATCAAACATAGAGTAGGGGAGCCATAGGAAGGCCTGTGAGCGTGAGAGTGAGTGTCCAACAAATAACAGAATAAAAAGGGAAGATGAGAAACTCTTAATTGTCTTTGTCTAATCACACATGCGCAAAGAAATATTCATGGCGCGTTTTTAATTTAAATACTTTTTACATGCTTTAGCACACCTTAAAATAATAAGGCCTTTTTTATGCAAAAGAAAAATTAGTTTGAAATTTTCCAACAACCATATGGTCCTACTAACTATATTAAAACGTATTTGACGTATCAGCATTTCAGTAACAATGACGTTTGGTCACTACGCACGTATGAAAAAAGAGAAATAGATAGGTATCCATATTTGATTTCTCTTTTTTTTCGATGCACACATTTTAGGCTGGCTCCCCTACTCTATGAGTATTCAGTCGCCTTCTAGGTTTATTCTTAAGTCCACGCCGAACAATAAAACCTATATTCATGGATAAAGGACTAATATATAAACATGAACTGTTTTATAATGTAAGGTTTTAAAGCATCACATTACAGAGATATTCAGTGATAATTTAATGCCAACCTCTAAAAATATACATTCCTTTTGTAGACAGTGAAAAAATCAAATTTATTATAGTTGTGACTTTCATTTCATTAAATGATTATAAAAAAACTAACAAGTCTCATATTACTTGTAATTTGTACTATTCCTGACCTGTCCATTATCGTTATATACAGAATACTAGAGTATTAAAGCAAATACGACGGAAGTATCGTCATAACAGTAAGTAAAAACGATTAATATTATTTATTTTTCTACGGTGGATTGACGCAGAGAATTGCACAAGTTTAAAACTATTTGTATTTGAGTTTATTTCAATCTATACTTTATGTGTTTATGACCAAATTTACAGACTAGTTCTGTATTTTCATATTAGCTGTCATTACTTCTGATTATTTTAGTAACGTGACGTTTTAAAAACATTATATTACATAATATATTTTATTTATACTGCTGTGCATGAGCCACCCATACGTGGCGCCACTCAGATCGGTTCTGTACCCTCTGCATCCAGCGATTACTCGCTCTCCTTTTCAGGTCATCAACCTGGTTAGGAGACGCCCTAAGCTCCTTTGTGATAGAATACTACCCTAAAATCTTCGTAACCTTATAAAGTCAGAACTATAAGTCGTTGAGGTACCTTTATCAGATAATATCACAGTGTAATTCAGTGAGTGCTACTAAAGCACAATGAGCAGCTATGTTAATAACTTATAACAACAGGGTTTAATGCATAATGACGAATGTAAATAAGCAATGTAACACGACTAATCATTGTAAATATGTAACTAAAAATTTCCGCGAACTTGTACATTTTGTACATTGGACATATCCTTGACGTAGGTACTAAAGTAGCGTTAGCAAAATATTATTTTAACGAAAATACGACAAAAAATATTTCGAAAATTTTTCCAAAAAAAATTTAATACAAGAAGGTGAATTCGATAACTTTTTATGAATATAGTATAATATTTATGTGTGTTACTTTATTAAGTTGACATTAACACTTGCTTAATGTACTGTGGTCAGATGAATCAAACTTTGAGGTTACTTTTAATTCTTAAGTCTATAGCACAATACAACGATCATCAAACTCAAATATAATGTAGGTTTTTAATGTGTACATTTTTTCGATAATTTAAAGGTATTTGGGACACCAGGTATGACTTTCGTGAGGCGACGCAAAGGCGAATGATATCACCCAGATTGCGTAGTCCCAATCATAAAACACGGAGGGGGCAGTGTATTGATTTAGGGCTGCAGTGCTGCAGATGGAATCGGCAAAATATTCATTTGCGAAGGTCGTATGAAGAGTGAAAAGTATATTAATGTACTAGAAACTGCTCTCATACCTTCGTTTTCGTGTGTTTTGGTGACACTAAATTAAACGGTGTTGAATGTCAACAAAACAATGCTCCTTGTCATAAATCCGCGTGCGCTGTTTTACTGATAATTGTATTAACCTGTTAAATTGGCCTGCCCAGTCCCCGGATCTGAATCCAAATGAACATTTGTGGGATATTTTGAAGAGAAAAATAAAAGAGCATTCTATCACATCAAAAACTGATTTAAAAACGCGTTGGTACAAGAATGGGTGGCAATTTCTCCAGAAAAATGTGCAAGACTTGTACGCAGTATGCCCCACAGAGTGGCTGCTGTAGTAAAGTCAAAGGGTGGCCCAACAAAATATTAATGTTTTTATATTTTTTTAATGGAGATAAAGTAATTTAATCATTAAAAGTAGTTTTATTTCTCTCGAATCCCAAAATATGCAGTAATTTATAGGGTGCCTAATACTCTTGGCCAAGGCGTATAAAAATATCATTTATAAAGCAAAACACAGTATCAACGTTTAAACTGTAAGACGGATACCAAGGAAAAACGAAAATTCTAAAACCAGTCAAATTGATGTTTTTTGTTGAAGCCAAACGCGTGATGTATTTCCTTAAAACGTGATTGAATTTGATTAACAAATTTGGCAAAAAGCTGTTACAGATTCTTTTAAACTTGTTTTCATGAAATATTCATATATTTATATATCCTACATAGAGATTTTTATATCTGTTTGTAATAGATTACTCAGTTATTTATGGTCATTTGGTAGATGCTTGGTTCTAGTGGCTCTATTTAGACTCTGGCTTCTTGTCTAATTGTCTATAAATCGTTTTGCTACTATGTCATAAATGTATTGTAGCAACATTTTTACTTTGGTGTACCAAGTGGCACACGCCTAAACACGCGTTGTCGAAAGCATCATTTGATAGTCTTTTTATGACGATTGCCGTACGAGAAAACATAAGCCTCCAATCAGATGTTGGATGCGTAGAGCAAGTGACATTTTTATTGGCTTACGTCTTTTTATATGACGTCATTCTATTCCACTATTTCAGTCAATATTTGATAATTCCATTTTAAATAGTAAAAGGTTGTACCTACTTCCAAAATGAAACAACAGCCTTTAATAACATAGAAAAATAAATTCGCCAGCGGCGCAGGACTAGCAATACGTCTGAATCTCTAAGTAGATGAGTGCCCTAGGATGCCAATAAGCAGTTCACAATTATATAAACATTGTCAACGGCTACTTTAGATAATATAATATAAGATATATAGTAGATACTAATAAATATATAATTGAAAATAAATGATTAACGCAGTGGTCACATCTATGTATCTAGTTATGCTTGTGATTCGTGCCAATGACCGAATTAAGATATTAATGAAAAATAGGATACGTGTATAGAATTGATGTCATATACCACGCGTAAAATTAATTAATCATTATATTTTATTCAAGCCTACCTGATTACATCGAGAATTCTATTTCAACGAGGGTAATAAACACAAAATTTAAATTTTCGCAAAATTATGTTACGAAAGTAGCACAGAAAATATTAATGTAATTAAAAACTTTATGAAGAAGCCTATTACTGCTTTATCTTTAAAGAATTGTTGTAATGACAATTATGGCACGCTCCTTTTTGCCCCGGACATGCAAGATGTGGAACGAACTTCCTTCTGAGGTATTTCCTGGACGTTATGACATGGGGCTCTTCAAGAAAGGTGTATAGAGAGCTCTCCTTCAAAGCCGGCGATGCATTGGCGACTCCTCTGGTGTTGCAAATGTCCATAGGCGACGGTGACTGCTTCCCATCAGGTGGCCCGTCTGCCTTTTCTCCGGCTAAAATATATAAAAAAATAGTCGAATACAACTCTCTTGTAATATCTTGTATTGGGGCTTATATTCCAAAAGAAAAAACATACAAAACTTTTTTTTTTGTTTCATCTCTCTCTCCTAAAAATTATAATGCTAAGTTGGGTCAAGATTGATCCTTTATCCTTTTGAAATAGTGAAGATATTTTGAAAAACCAAAAACATTAAAATATTATTTATTTCAGTAGAGTAACAAATGCTTATTATATGTCAGGCTTTACAAACAAATCCGTATCTTAATCGGAATGGAGCAAAATTACCACTCGTCGACCTTTCGCAATAGATATTTGTGAGGACTTCATCAAATGTTCTGTAAGTGTCAGAATAAATTCGCTTCTGTCATATGAATGAAGTGAGTATTCATTACAAATATATTTTATGTTGAAACAGTATCTTATCTTTATCGTAATAAATTTATTTGCAGATTATTTCACTGAATTTGTATTTTACAAGTTTAATATTAAAAGTGATCCTCCTTTTTAAATAATGATTGAATTAAATGATCACTTACGTATGGATAAAAATTGGACAAAACGTAATTACATGCCTAAACTTTCTCCATAATGTTTTCAAAGACGTATAAAGTTTAACCTGCATACTGATTTTTGGACACAACTGGGTTATTTTTGTATTGATCAGTTCCAGTTTTTCGTTAAGCGCAATTGAAATACAAGTCTTATTCTAGATCTTATTTTACTACACCATTTATATATTTTTTCATATTACACTAAAGTAAGAAAGAAGGTGACATTCCTTGAAGTTATTAAAAGTAAATAATAAACTTGAATTTTTTTATTTATTTTGTATAAGCGCATCAATTTAATATGCTATAGATATATATTATGCATAAATACAACATTAAATCATGAAATATGATTACGTTTGTTACTTAGTGGAGTTACTTTTTGTAAAAAATATAAGATATTTATGTACAAGTATATGTCTTTAACCATTGCGTAATTTATTAAATAAAATGTTATCTTCTAAACTAATACACATCATTCATCTGACAAGGGAACATTACTCAAACGGATTTGGAAATAAAGCAAGAGCGATTGTATTCATTCTATAAGTTTAATTACTTCCATCTTGAAAAGTAATGATTAATGGAGAACATGAGTACCTATGCTATATTATAAAACTGTATAGTAAAGGGCATGTTGCTGTATCCTTGTTTTAAATTATTGTTTAGGTATTTTAATCAATTTATTAATTGCCTGTTTTTATAATTGTAATGTTTTAATTCTGTTGAATTTTTATGTTTGTTACCATATAACTCCGTCATTCTTAACAATATCATCATTCAATAACCGATTTATAAATATCTGTCTTTATTCTTTTTATTTGATCTCATTAGAATTTGATGGGAATATCACATCTATATGTGGAAAAGTAGGGGATGGTATTTGTATCGGAGTTAATATACAAGTTTAAAAAAGTAAGTAAGTAAGTAAAAGTAGAAATAAAAATGTATTTCAAAAAAATTATTATTTCAAAATACTGTTATTTCTTTCTATATTAATGACAATTTATTACAAAGTTACGTATAAGTCTCTGCGGTTCCTATTTAACGGCACATTACCACATACACTTCTGCAGCTGTATAATAGCAATTAACGTTATTGTGATCTGTTTTAAAAGTTATTAAAAGGTTTTAAAACGCATATCAATAAGTTGTAACAGAGCAGTCCATTTTAAAAAGTATATACAGCTTAGAAAGACTTTCGATCAGATATATTTTAAAATCCTAAGCATGATGTTATGGAGTTTTATTGTATACAATCAAATCAATCTGGAATCAAAACTTAAAGATTAATCGTGTCCTAACAATTAGGTCTACTATTTATAGGCCGATTGCAATGAAATGAAATGTTAAGTGAAGAAATTTTTCGCGCATAAACGCATAGACATAAAGATGAAAATTCAAAAAACATTGTTTTTATGTTGTTAAATAAATGCATGTACAAAGAGCGAACATTTAAAATTGAACTAAATGAATAGACAGGCCTAAATTTATGAGTATAGCTTATTTATATAGCGGCGGTATAGTTTATTTCCAAATAAATGCCGTAGCTCATAAAAATGTTTGACTTTAGGTAGGAGTCCCGTTCAGATATGTTATAGTAGGTACCCAATCGAAGTGATAACGTTTCGATGTTCGTGAAATGTTGATCTGATTACGTCAGGTAGTCTAAGTTGACAGTTTGCAGACGAATATCCGCATTGCTCGTTCTAGAGTCCAGCAGTGACCGAGGATCGCCTTGGCTACTGCAAGGTGATATCTGCGGCCTGACCTCCCGCGCCCCTGCTATTACTGGTTAATTGCTGAACTGAATGCCATATCGTGTCAATGTCCTCAATGGTGACATTGTGCTTCGTTTGTACCGGAATATCGCTTACTTAAAATATATATTATGTAACAATATCACAGTTTAGCTATAATAAACAGTGCATAATGCGCTGTTCTATCAATACTAAAGCTAATTTGCACAAAATTACAATTCGAAATGGACTTACAAAATATTTAATTAAATGTTAATTCATTGTTATTCAAATATCAGTGTAATTTAACGTCGATATGTTATATTTATACTGACAATAATTGTCAAAAAACTCTTCTTATTGATTTTAGTTGCAAAAATACGGTGCAGGATATGATAGATGGCGACATGGTAGTCTGTTAGAAATTTAACATTTACAACAATTTAGGTACAGAGTAAGCAATATAACGGTTCGACGAAGCTGTTTCCAGGCTACTGCGCTGAAGCTCGCGCTACGAGGTGCGATGAAGCGATCCCTAATGGCATAAGTAATGATACTACAATTTCTTTATTGCATTGTAAAAAATGAATACTGAAAGAAAGTAAAGAAACTTTTTTGTATTTCTTTATTATTTTAAAGTATACAAGTTTTGTAATGCTTTGTTGTGTGTTGGTAGATTAACTAAAAGACTGCCTGGTAGTTACCCGTCCAATTATTATATTATCAGTGTATGGTATATATATGCCATGATGTCTTGTGTTTTGTCTATATATGAAAATCGAATCACCTGTAATTACTGAGTTTGGGTAATCACAGCCTTATAATGTTTTATATAGCCTTAGGTGAGTAGAAGGCGTTAGTCTTGTTAAAAAGGTAGAGTGATGATATTGTTGTCTAAAAATCTCATGTCCCTGTTTTTATAAGAAGCAAAAACATCTTAACAAACAAAATTTCTTGTTACGAAGATAAAATCAAATCCGATCCAACGAGGGACTCACTTATATTGTGATTTGTGGTTTGCAAATCGAAATCAAATACGCTAAAAAACCAAAACCGCTGCGAAACATAAATCTTCTTGATTATGCTTAATTCATCCTCATGATATTTGCGTAGTCATCTCTCACGCAAATTCGAACAAACAAATCTATCTATATAGTACCTACATACATACCTATGGAGACTGGCGTCACCATCTAACGCTAACCACTTAGTCCAAGCAAATAGTATTAGGTGTATTTACAAATTATTTCTACGACGCAATGGATCGTACTTACTTCAACGTTATACACTTATTGTATTTACAGTTTCATAAAAAATATAAGTATGAACCAAAAGTATATTATACCTTTGAATAAAAACTTCACTGGTGAATAACACACAAAATACAATAAAATAGGTTTTTTTGCTCCAAATACTTTTTTAAAGGTGGGAGAACTATAGTTTGACCAGGAAGGTATCACCGCTGCCCTCATAATCCACCTTTAATTACTTTACATTACTTGTGTTTCCTTTGTTTCTTTTCTGCCATAAAAAAATATATTAAAAGTCTGTCTAGCAATTCGAAGTCGGCCAGCGTGGTAGACTATGGCTCAATACTTTTCATTCTAAGAGGCCTGTACATACCAGTGGGACAATAATGGCTTGATGATGATCATTTGGATTTAAAACCAATTATATATGCAAAATTTTTAACGTCATATTCTTATATGAGAAATAATTTGGTGTTTGTATCCTTATGATAGTAATAAAAATATTATAGTATCAAAACCAAAATCTTGTTCAACCAGACAAATAGGGAAATAGTAAAGCAATTTAAAATTACATATTTAATATGGTATACGTTAAAACGAATTGTTATAAAAACTTAACCTAAAAGACTAAGAGGAGGCCTTGTTCATGCAGCAGGGTGTCAAGAACGCTGGCAGCATTCCCTCGCTACCGTTGCTACAGTAGCTACAACAATTCTCTGCGCGAGACATTTTTTATAAGAGAGGAGTAGCAAACGAGCATGCAAACCACCTGATGATAAGTAGTCGCAGACCATAAACATCCACGAACAACCACAAACACGACTGAAGTCCTATCTGATCTCGAACGTAGATACGTTGCTACTCTTGAGGACTAAGATGGTCGCCTCACTTCAAAGTGTAGCCAGCAACCGCACCTCTCCAACCAGAACACAAGCTATGTTTACAGCGGAAATACACACATGTTTACAGCAGAATATAGTTCTTCCATCTTTCCCGCATGAACTAACCTATTTGAATAAGTAATTACATGCGTAAAGTTCGATATAATTTTTTAAATGTTGCTATATAGAGCTTCAGAATTCCCCTTAATTATGGGGGTCTCCGTAAGAAACAAAAGAAAAATATGAGTTTTTTAATGGAGAAGAGTTTTGCAACGTTCCAGCATACTGGTGAACTGATGTTAAGTATTCGGTGCAGCCTATGGACATATGTAAAACCTGAAACAGGATCGAAGTCCTCTCTTTGTGGGCGTGCGAAGATGAGTTGCTACTCCTGAGATCTAATATTACCGTCAAGCAATACTTAAACTGTATTGCAACCAACGCAATAACTTAATAACCAAGTTATTATTGCTATACGTAGATATTTCTCATTCTCTATAATTCCGGACTTCTACCAGTGTATATTTTCAATTAATCTTCATTGATTCATCATTTATATTTTTTACTGTGAGGCTTCATAGATTTTCTTTGCTTTAGATTTTCTAATCGAGGTTCAGACTTTGTTTTTAACTTTAGTGCCTTAACCCGTCTATATGGTGTATATATTCGAAACTTGCCTCGTGAGCAAACAGTGTATTTCGGTCGAAGAGGGCGATTGTCCGTTAAATTTACTAATTAATTGACCATTTTAGGTCTTAGTAGTAAAAATGATTTTACGGACGACTTTAGATAGGAATAAAGTCCTGTTTAAGTTAGTGGATATCCACGGGTTTTAGTGATTGCTTATCATTTGATGGTCTGCATGCTCGTTTGCTTTTCTAAAATAAAAAAGTATTATCGTAATCATGACTTTACATGTAATAATTAATAAGTTTAAATGTTACAAATATTATATAGGTAAGTGTGTTATAAGGTGGTGAAATAGTGATACATACTTAATATTTTCCTTTGAATTATTTTATTTAAAAAAATTCGTTCTCCAAACGCTTCTACTCTATTAAATATTTATTTATTACATCTGGTAAATATAAATGTCTATTTCTATATATTTGCTTAAATATTTTATTTGAGAACACACTTCATCGATTTCTAATATCAGTGCAAACATTGTATAGAATGACGTCAAAAAACACCAAAACGGATATGATAATAATGTAATAAAGAGCTAATGGACATCTTCCCTGATGACAACATAGCACAGTAAAGTTAATAGTTTAAACTCGTATAACTTTGAATTAAAGCTAAGGTACTTTAAACTCGAATAACTAATGATGTGTATAATCGAGTTTCTTTTTTAGACACCTGTATCATGTAAATTGTTTGCCATTTGCTTAAACTTGTTTACAATTGACTAGTTATGTTAAGATAATGACACCATAACCAGTTCCTGTTGAATAAATTGGCAATACACATCAAAACGAATAGCTAAGAGATAGGTATAATATATCATTTTAGTTTATGACTCCTAGCTAGTTTCTTTCTATGGTCACAGAGCTTCATGTGCGCAGTCAAATTTACGTCGACGTGACTTATGACGTATTTTTGCGACAGTTAAAATTTTTATCGCTACATATTAGTGCAAGGATCATGTTACATATTAACATGCTTATGTATTCTGTTTTCATTTCGCCTATGCTATCTACCTCAGCCATAGCTAATCCAAAACACTTTGGAACAGAGATGAAATTTCCATAAAATGTATAGGTATGATTTAGACTTTATAAGAACTGGTCAGTTTGTACTATTATTTTAATTTAAACATCAGTTTTGCATGGCAGGGTGATCACGAGATGTCAAATTTTTCATCATTTTCGGACATAATGGAATATCTATTTCATTGATGACGAGTGATATGTTAATCTTTAGGTTTTCATCACTTTCCAGCTTATTCACATAGATTAATATTAACAATAATGATATGAAATAACCTCAGAAGAAAAAATCAATGAGCATTAAAATATATGATCATGGGATATTACGTCTTGCCATAGAATCTTTAAATCAAAAACCTGTTGGGTTTTTCCTAATGCATAAAATATTTGACGAATGGAAATATAATTTAGATAAAGTATAACAATTTCAACTTATTGTTTAACTGTATAGAGACACTTTTTGACATTTTAATTTATAAAATTATGGACAACAAATGTGGGATTTTTTGCGATCAAACAAAAACATATGTCTACCATCAGCAGTCAAAGATATTCCATTCCCATGAGTAAGAAATCTCTTATAGGTACAATTATCTGTCGTTCAAATAACGTGCATAGCTGATTGTTCTGTAGGACTTTATTCTTCTATGAGATTGGACATAGTTGTCTATATGTATAGCTACGGAGACCATTTAATATCACGTGGTCTGCACGCTTTTTAGCCATTTTATAATATAAAGTAAACGTTTTTTGTTATAAATATATAATTTAATTTGAATAAAGCCTTGAAGTTTCAAAATCAAAATACAAAACTAACGCAACAGGATGCGCTGCATTATTGCAAATAGACAGATAAAAATTAAACAATCAGGTTTTTAAGTTTTAGTAGCGTGCTAATGGCCAAGGTTATGAGTTTAGGAAAGTATTTTTTTAAACTTGCTCAGGTACTTTTATTTTAATCAGTGTATCTACCTGCCTTCCTTAAACAACATGTTAATTGTTTTTGTTTTTTTATTGTCATCTTTTATTTTGCAATATATATTTATTTTATTGTGCTGCTAATATCTAATAGTTTCACGATGTACTTAATCCGGAAAACGCAATTATGGTAAACAATTTTGCCATGACTTTGGCTTTAATTTGACATTCCGTTGTGTTGAACAAATGAAGCAAACATTCTAAATCTACTGGCAATGATGAACACGACCTTTGTAGCGTTCTCAAATAATAGTCAACAAATATTTATAAAACTATTATCTTGACATGTGCCTTCATGTAATCACTTCGTTTGGCAACCTTGACACTTAATTCAGACCTTCTAAGGGATTGAAGTGTCAAACCCCTCAACTTTAAACGAAAGTGTGTTTTATATTACGTTTACACAATATTATTTGCAAATGAAATCACTTACCATGGCTGCACTTACTTTCATAGCTTTATAAGTTTTAATTTGAGAGGTGCCAAAACGGCTGTACCTTTGCCTTCGTCATCTATATTTTTTCTTTTTTTGATACTAGATAACTGGACAATTAGTTAAACTTAATATAAAATATACATAATATGTATAATGGGAGACATTATACGTATTATAATTTATATTATGAAATATTTTATAATATGTATAATGTATCCCATTATCGTATTAGGTATACGTAGTTATTTTCGGTAAATCCCTGCTTACAAACACGTACATATTTTCCTCCTCCACATGGAAGCTCCATTTTTGAAGTCGCTTAAAAATCACCGGTTATGGGTATCATCAAGACACGTGCAAAATTTATATTTTCTTTTGCATAATCTATACATATATTAAAAAATTTGAGCATAAACCGTGATTTCGTGATTGACGTCAGCGTGTCCTAGTACTTTGAATATAGATGGCGACTTAATGTAACTTCGATATTTTTGGAACCCAGCATACCAAGAGCAAGCACGTTTGTTAAAAATCTATTCAAACATGTCTCCAATTAATATTTTATTATTCTGATGGGCTTTATATTATTATTGTTAAAATAACTTGTGGACAAAACTTTACTCTTGTTACTCAATAATATCCATTTAGAGAACGAGAATTCAAGCTCAACGCATACATTATTAAATGTTACATTTAGCATATCAGAAATATTTAAGTGTAAGTTAAAAGTAAGGCATATATTACATACTTATTTTTTATATACCATTATTATTGAAATAATAGGTTGGGCAATCCTATTTTTTTTACATCAAAAATTAATGTCCGTGTTACAAATGCTATTTATGACAAAACGAGAGTAAAACCGGCATATTAGTAGTTATGATATACAGTTTGACCAGTGACCCAGTACCCACCCAGTGAGAAGAGTAGCAAACGAGCATGCAAGCCAATGAGGCTAAGATGGTCGCCTCGCTTCAAAGTGTAGCCGGCAACCGCATCCGATATTGAGGCATGGTATCTCGCCGGTCGAACT
>DWON01006566.1:0-13751 GCA_018251015.1 Phocides pigmalion okeechobee
GATTGGACGTGGTTGTCCATGGGCTGCAGTGACCACTTAACATCAGGTGGCCTGCATGCCCGGTTCTTACTCTTTCAAAATAAAAATAAAAAACTGACTGCGGCGCTCATATATTAGATCGGGTCAGGGTTGGGCGGCACTAAACTGGAGCATATTTGTCTAGACTGAAGACTCACTGAAATATTGTATTTTTTAACATCTGTGTATCGTCTAGGAATACTCAGACGTTATTCCTCCCCCAGTCTTGTAGCATCGACGTAAACACGGCTCTTGTGTTCGTCCGTAATCCATACAGACTTGTACGTTCAACACAGAAAAGTGTTACCACATGCGTGGTAAGACCATAGTTTGGCTGGAGAAGTAAAAGTGTCAGTTTCATAATTCGCGAACATGGTTTAACCAGGATACCATCAGGATAATTTGATATATAGAGGACAAAGGTAGTGTGTACATCATATTGTATAATACATGCAATTGAACAAATATTACCGGCAAGAAATAATTTCAATATAAATAAAATAGATTAGTCTAAGAAAGAGGCAGACGGGCCACTTTAAAAAAAGTAGCCACCAACAGCATCGAATAACCATATCTTTTGAATGAATACACGCACCTATCGACCAATCTCTTCAAGTGGAAATCAAAGATTTATACAATAGCTTCAATACCATTTTTGGTATTTACTACTTCGTGTGTGTGTAACCTATCTCTATAATCATATATGCAAATGTTAATAGCTTCTAAATTTTGTGTATGGCTGCTGATTGCCTTATTTGGATCAATATCGTATGTGTTCTTTCACTTTATAGTCACGAATCCTATCTAAATTTGATCTGGACATGATTTCCTAGCTATAAACTATGTTTTAGTATACTAGATTTTCCTCCCAACTTTCTCGCTTTAGGAATATACTAGATTTTAAACTCGGCTTGCGCTTAAGTCTATATTACTATATATTTCAATACAATATGCAACTTATAATGATGAAAATCTTAAAACTTTTTTTTTATGTGAGAAGAGTAGCAAACGAGCATGCAAACCGTAAAAATGTTAAGTAGTCGCAGCCCACAGACGTCCAGGTACAACCACAAATACGACCGAAATCCTATCTGAGGTCGAACGTCTACCTCCCGGATCGAACTATAGTTTTCGCACTTTTAAATAATTATAATAAAAGCTAAACATAAACAATCTAAAGGGAATCCGAGCCCATGCGGCATGGTTCCAAGAACGTTACCTGCATTCCCGCGCAATAGCAATCGCAATTCTCTGCGCAAGATATGAAAAATGCAACTTTTTTTTTACTCTTACAAATGTTAGTTGATCCAAAAAATAAACTATTTTTCAGCTTCTGTTGTCGGTTGTGTTGAAATTAAAATTACTCTGTAAATAAAAAAAATATGTCAATATGAAAGTTGCAGGAGTGAGATTAGAATTCCTGTTATTAGAAAATCTGGAATAAGCTAACAATTTAAGAAAGAGATAATACTTTTGTTTATGACATCTATGACAAAACATACAAACATTAACTCAACAATATAAACAAAAAAATATTGCAGCCCAAGTGAACAAAGTCGCGGGCAGTAGCTAGTAAATAACTCAAACCACTCTTTCGGAATGCGTAAATATGGAAAAATGACTTTTTATTTCAATATGGGGAACAGTGACGTTATACCCCGGGATGGCATTCGTTACCCGGTTTAAAGCCAAAAGTATGAAATATCAAATGCAGTTCACTCCCCTATGATTTATTAGCAAGGCTTATTATTTTCATTCTTTACAAGATTATCGCATTGCTTTGCTTGCATTAAGCAAAATAATAGTCCAAACCAGCTCCGCGCGGGGGAGGTACCACCGCCGCCCACATAATTCGTCGTAAAGCACCATTTTGAAGCGAGGCGACCAAGTTAGTCCTCAGCAGCAAGGTATCTACGTTTGAGCTCAGATAGGATCGGTTGTGTTTATGGTTGTACTTGGATATCTATGGGCTGCTACTACCTAACATCAGGTGGTTTGCATGCTCATTTGCTACTCTTCTCACATAAAAAACATACACACATAAAATTTTATATGAATAGGGAAAAATTACCATTCGTCGCATTTTTTGTATACAGTGATTTTTTGGCAGCTTGCCGATTTCTGTGGTTGCCCTGTGATTTTATTCCGCACGCCCAACCGCTGGGCGGTAAATCAATTTTTGAATTAAGTAATTGAATTT
The DNA here is from genome assembly GCA_018251015.1 of Phocides pigmalion okeechobee. Lineage (NCBI taxonomy): Eukaryota > Metazoa > Arthropoda > Insecta > Lepidoptera > Hesperiidae > Phocides > Phocides pigmalion. Next base: position 2,219 of record DWON01006566.1, read on the forward strand.
ATGACCTGTTTATTGCTCCGGATATCGTTGTTAAGCGACTATTATTTCGGTTTGTTTTTAAGGTTTAATTACCTTGGTTTAATTAATGATATCACTGGCTAAGGAGCGTATGATAGTCAGGCTTTGTTTGAATTATTGAGTAATTAATATATACATATTTATGATTTTAAACTAGTATGATCGCGGAATTTATATATTTTACTATGTATTTATTTTGTTTCTTTGAACAATGCAACAATATTGAATTGAATTCAAGGAATTGAATATACGTGTGTAATTTGTGTCTTAAAGTAAAATTTAGTATTTCAGTGGTTCATATCTCGCGCAGTGAATTGCGATTGCTATCCAGCACGACAATGCAGCTAGTGTTTTTGGAACCATACCGTATGGGCACGGACTCCTTTTACATTGTTTAGGTTAGGTTTTTATTTTAATTAGTTTTAAGATTTTCATCATTGTATGATATGGTAATAAAATATAAATTTATTTAACGTATCACACTAAAATCGATCAACTTCATCATAATTTAAATCATTATGTAAAGACAAAAGTAAGTTCGGTAATCTGAGAGTAGTAAAAGACTTGTGTAATATGGAGAGACGGATTTTAAAGCGAGTGATACCGCAGAGGACAGATAGTTTGATATATAAAATATACTATAATTAATAGCTTCGTCGATTTTCCTGTATCGCCTGATTACCTGCGTAATGTGAGATTAATACCATTGCCAAAACATAGGCGTAATGACTGGAAAGCATCGAAATATTTGACAAAAGGTCGGTTATTAAATACTGGTCGTGACGGATTTAATATAACCACGGATTATTGGGGAATATGTTTCCGATGTGATATTGAATAATTCGCCATAATATCGAATAATTCCCGATATTTTCATTAGCGGAACGTTGCAAAGGGAATTTATTCATTCCCGACAAAATTATGTCGAAACCAATCTCGGGGTTCAAATTAAATGGGGTTAAATTTTTATTAATCGAACTTTGTTACGAAAGTTCAGTACGTAATTGTTTTGTAAAATTATACATGAAAACAAATTAACTGTAACATTTTAATTCCCTCAGCTGGTAATTTAAAAGGCTGTCTGACATTTGAAGTTCGGGGAACTATAGTTCGACCGGGGAGGTACCACCGCCACCCTCATAATCTGCCGTAAAGCATTACTAGTGTTTCGGCTGGAGAGGTGCGTTTACCAGCTACACTTTAAAGCGAGGCTAACATCTTAGTCTTCAAGAGTAGCAACGCATCTACGTTCCAGCTCAGATAGGATTTCGGTCGCGTTTGTGGTTGTATGTTGATGTTTACGGGCTGCTACTACTTAACATAAGGTTTGCATGCTCGTTTGCTACTCTTCTATAAAAATCTGTGAGCAACTTCAAATGGACAAAAGGTTTTTATTTATATAACGGGTACTTGCGATTAACGCCTCCTGAGGACTGAGATGGTCGACTCACTTCAAATGTAGCTGGCAACCGCACCTCTCCAACCGAACCACAAGTAATGCTTTACGGCGGATAATGAGGGCGGCGGTGGTACCTCCCGCCGGGCCAATTATAGTTCACCCGCCTTTTACAAGTATCGATGGGCGGAAGAACTTACTCTCAAGTTGACTGCACGCTCGTTTGCTACTCGCATTTCTTTAAAAAAATATACGCCAAAATGTCCTAAATAGTATTCTAATAAAGGAGTTTCTTTCGTTATTGTGGAAACAAGTCTCTCTTGCCATCCCGACCAATGCAGATGAAAAAGGATTTTATCATTTTTTCTTTGAACCAAGACGGACAAGGATTCAGCCATTCTGAGCACTTTAAAAAGGCGTTCGTTACTACTTAAAGAAACGTCATTTTAGTCTGAATAGGTCAAATGAGCTGGTAACGACCATGGAACGACGGAGTGAAAAACAATAGAACTTTATGTGGGCAATTAAACTTAACGGCTAGGAAATTAAGTCTGTATCACAGAGCGACGGACCGCCATTTTCTTTTTGCCGCGCGTTCCGTTTCCCGCGCTTTTCTACGTCAATTGTCGTTTTAAATTGTCGGAGCGAAGGTTATGCTCTTTTATGCTGCTTTGAGTTTTTCAAGTACCGTTCTCGCTTGACTTTGAATGCGAGGATTTCTAGACATAAAGTAAAAAGTTACCATTGTACTTCTAGGTAGGAGCGATGCAGGTTATCTTTGAAAAATGTTTAAATAAATATACTTGCACGTAAAACCAATGCTGATAATTTAATGTTGTTAACAACAAATAAATTTAACAAAATTTGCATAAATACACTGCAATGTCCAGAGGAAATAAACTTCATTGTCGCAAACTGCAAGCAGATATTTGTTAAGCGTTAAAATAAAGTCATTACTTAACAATAAATAAAGACGCAGTAACAATAAAGCTGACTGAAATTGCCCTTTAAACCAGCGAGGGACTTTCGAATTTACGGATATAAATACAACACACGAACAAACATACAAATCAGCGTGTCAAACATATCACTTCACTTACAATGAAGGGCTTGTTGGTTCAACATGTTGGCGCTAATATGGCCAGTATTGGTCTAGTGTTTATAAAACATTTGAGTGGAGATTGAAAAACATTTAGTTACGAACAATAAATAGATAATATAATTTGACATTGAAATACGAGTATTGTTCTAATGGGAGATTTCAAATTGTTTATTTTTTCTGTTATTCGGTGTTAGTTAACACACCGTCACTTGTTGATCGTTTTAGATTTTTTTGTTTTAAAAGAGTACATATTTCATTTGATGTCATTTAAATTTGAAGAGGAAGTACCATCCCTAAATGTGGAAAAAGGAAAATAGAAATTTGTATTCGCATGAAGATTCGTTGAGAATTAAGTAATTTATGAGTTTATATATACAAATACATTTAAATTATTACATGTATTTTAATCGTTAATCCTGAGTACTCGATACATAATAATACTACTATAGTTAAATTAAAATAAATTTAAAATTACTGTTAAAGTTCAAATTACTGTAAACTTCAATCGCTTACGAAAATTAAAAAGAAAAATATAATGCAACAAGTACTTTAAATAATGTTGAAAACTGGTGTCACTCACAAATTAAGTTTGATCAATGTGTGCCCAAACTGTTGGACCAACGTTGAGAATGTTGGACCAAACTGTTGGACCAACATTTGGAGACGGGGTTAAAAGCACTAATTTGCCTGCGTTCCCGCAGACCTTGGCTGAGGTGTAAATAATAAATACATGCACATGTGTGCGTCACTGAGAACATTTATATTATGCGTGCGCTCACGTCGCTGTCGTATATCATATTGTGGCATTTTGTCAAATGCCTAATTATAATTTATATGATATTATAAATTAAGTTACTGTTAAAGTTACTTTGCAACAATCACGATGTGCACAACGCTTTAAGTTACTTTCGTAAATTTGTTGTGTATACTATTTCGTTAAAACATTTATATTGATTTTTATTTTTAAATGTAATAAATTGAAATTTAAATAACTCTATTAATTTTATTTTTGATGATTTTGTTTGGATATAGAAAGAAACGTCTATATAAAAAGAAAAGAAGTATATACTTCTATATAGAAAGAAAAAGAGTCGTGGTTCACACTACCGCTACATTTATTCCCAAAACTTTACACTTTACATCTTCACTCCAACTCAAGTCTAAAACGGCACTTTCACCATTTTTCTCTTTACTACTACTATATTTTCTCCCAAAAGTTAGTATCTAGGTACTTTATAAAACTCTATACTTTACATGTTGACGGTAACAAATCTATATGTGTTCGAACGTTCGAAGTCAAGGGCAGACCTTGCACTTACGTTGGGCGAAGATAATAAATGCTAATTAGACGATAGCGTTTCACCCTTGACGGGCTGGGCGCCGATAAACAATAAAAATATTAATGTACTATGTGTATCAATATATTATACATAGTTTATATAATAGAGTTTTTTTTTTCCACCACCATATCCAATCTCAAATAGAACAGAAGTTCTATTTAAGGATGGCCGTGGATGCGTTCCTACTCTTGAGGACTAAGATGGTCGCCTCTAATAACGTATATCCGGCAACCACACCTCCCCAACCGAAATACAACATGTTGCTTTACAGCGGGTTATGAGGGTGGCGGTGGTACCGCCCCGGGCGAGCTCTAACGGCTCTACCACCTATTATAGTGTTATATTAGGAACTCTACATTTCCTTTTTTGTGTATATTCATAAATATATATGTACTATATAGGATATAGTTTGGGGGACTCTACGTTTGCTTCTCTTATGCTCTTCCCGATTCCGTTGCAGCTGGAAGAGATTTTAATTTAAATTAGGCAGTCCTTTGTACTACATTTTCTAATATACACTTTTGTGTTATATCGTGTGTACAAACTTATATATGAATGAATGATAGAATGATTAATTGATTGATTGAGTGAACGAGTAAATAAATGATTGATGGAATAATATAATTATATATTGATCGTATGAAAGAATAAACGAATGTACGAATTAATTAATTAATGTATAACAGAAAGAACGAATGATCGAACGAACAAACAAACAAAGAAGCAAATAAACACACAAACAAACTAAGTAACAAACAAATAAATAAAGTAAGTAATAAATAAATGAATATGTAAACTTCACGCAAAGTAAATACGTATTGATAGTACATATAATACAGTCATAATTAATGGAAGGATGAGCACGTGCATTTTGTATTTTTATTTAAATATGTAAAAGTAAATTTGCATTGTCTGTCCAGTCACTGAACCGAGCGTAGATCCTTGGAATATAGAAGGATTACTTAGAAGACGCTTACAGATTATTTACCACTAGCTGTGCCCGTAACATCGTCAGCCTTTATTTTACATAACTCTAAAATCGTGAAACAATCTATGCATACGCGCATCCAATGATTATTTAATTTGTCGCCCAATTTATAAAAAAAAACTTAACTTATTGTGCGCCATAATCTTCCTCATGTATCAGTCTACCTGATGTTGAAAACTGTGAGAAAATCCGTCCAGTACTCTTTGAGTTTATTAACAGACAGACGCGACGGCGGACTTTGTTTTATAATATTTATAGATTGATAATAGTGGCAATAAGTTATAGTGGCAATAAGTAAGGGTAATAATTACGGCCATTGAAGATGATGAAAAAGTTACGTGTGATAAAGTAACTATATATTTGAGTAATTAGTTTACGAATGTAGGCCACCTGATGTTAAATTGTTTCTCCTGTAAACATCTGGATGTTGTAGACCTGGGTCTATCGTCATATAGGACTAAAGTCCTGACGTCCTGCATAAGTGCGTTGCTATTCTTATAGCCTGAGACGGTCGCTACGCTTGCAGATGTAGCATCCGTACTTCTCCAACCAAAACAAGTTGTTTTGCGGCTGATTATGAAGCACGGCCGTATAGTTCTATCATGAAGAAAAAGTTTTTCTTTATCGCTGAATTTCTCCAAAATGAAACACCTTACGAGTCGGTGATATTTTATTGACGTTCAAAAAGAATTCATTAAATAATCTACTTTGAATAAAAATATTGTAATTTTGATTTTAAAACACAATTTGGAAGTTTCATCTAATGACGAAACTGTACTAAAAGATTTTTTTATGTGTGATGATGATCACCTGATGCTAAGTAATCACAGCCTGAATGCATTCACGACCAAACACGACCGAAATCCTATCTGCGCTCGGACGTAGTTACATTGCTACTACTAAGATAGTCGCCTCGTTTCAAAGTGTAGCCGGCAACCGCCTCTCTCCAATCGAAACACTAGTAATTCTTGCTAAACGTTGCTATTCCTGAGGACTAAGATGATCGCCTATGCTTTACGGCGGATTATGAGGTCGGCGGTACCTCCCCGGTCGAAAAATAGTTCTCCCACCTTCTCCCCTAAAGAAACTCCACTAAAAAGTACTTTATGCCTAAAGAAATTTATTAAAATATGCCTCTATCTTCAAGAAAAACGTATGTAAATAAATCTGTAGGCATGTCTTATGATCGGCGTTATGACAAAGTGCTTGCCCTAAGGCGACTGGCCTTAGCCCAGTCAGGGCCGCGCCAGTATATTGATCTCTGGACACAAGTTATGAGATGCAGCGATAAATATCTCGTCTTACTGCGTTTCAAAAATAAGTTTGTAATGCTTTTTGTTCGGTCGTTCGATGGATTAAATTTTGTGTGTTTCAAAAATAGGTTTTTATTCGTTCGTTCGTTCATTCGTTCATTCGTTCGTTCGTTCGTTCGATGGATGCCCAGAAAGATGGATATCGCGAAATTTGAAGATTAAATTAATGTAAGATTAAAAACTATCATTATAAATTGTTATTTTCTGGATAAAGTGGTGCGGATGCTCGCAACAATTACATATAATAAATAAAATGACAAGATAACAAGAAATATTGGCAATTACATTAAAATAAAATCTGCAATCGTGAGTAACCGATAAACATTAAAATGTATAAATTGCAATAATATTAGTTTAAAATCATAATTTTGTATTAATTAATTTATTACTTATCCGCGGCTTCGCTCGCGTTGCAGCCTCTGAATAATTATCTAAGATAATTGCAGCGATTAATAACTAAAACAATAAACTGGTACCTAACCTCAAAAAAATTTAAATAATTTTAGTATTGCTTATAACTAACACAAGGAAATAACATGAAATGTACAAAAATTCAAGGCAGCTGAAGCCATAGTCAATAGGATACTAATATAGTCAACATGATACTAATTACTACTAATTGTATTAAAGGTCCTAGATTTTTAATTTTTTTGACATACAATCATGTGTAGCAAAATATTTTTTGAAACAAAAAATTAAATAAAAAGTATCCTATGTCTTTTTAATACCTCTAAGAATATATACAATTGTACGTAGTATGTTCAAAGTTAATGGGTTGAGTAGTTTTGGCGTGGAAGACTAAAAAACTTACGTTCATATTTATAATATTAGTGTTGATATTATGTTATCACCGCGTTTTTGAATTACCCCCCACAGGCAACAATATAAAGACGTTACTCAAAATGGTATCCGCTACAGATTATACACGAACCCACAGTGAGACGTGATAATTTTGGCCAGCAAGCGAAGGTGAGAGCGCCGTATTTATAAACATGTCGTTTACTCGCGTAGGTTTTGTTTCACTTCCTGTCGCTTCGTGCTTGAGTTTATTTACTCTGGTGTACATGATTGTGCATCATAGGAGATACGGGTCGTCGGCCAGTGCACGACGACCTCGATTAAAGTTTGTTACACCACGCTGAAATGAAATGGATTGATGTGATTCACGTCTTGCCTTTTGAACGAGCTCTCCATAGTTTTTTTGTAGCTTTATATTCAGTTATTTTGCATTATTTATTTACTCAATTATCTAACCTATCTATTTATTTCTTTATTTACTTATTCGTTCATTTGTTCCTTCGTTTTTTTGTTATTTATTTCGTTCGTTCGCTCGTTCGTCCGTTTCGTCCGTCGTCGTTTTCTTAATCAATTGTTAAGAAGAACGGTTTTATCACCATAGAAACATATTGACAACAAACTAAAAAAAAGAAATAGAACAAAACTACCAGAATCAAATATAAACAGTTGTCTAATGCCAAAAAATTTCAAATTTAGTCTTATTGTTAATATATTAAAATTTATGGATACTGTGGAGTAGAGGCGGTGAAAAACAACTCCAGAATACAAAAACAAGGAGAATGAGGAGTATTTAATCGAAATCCAATGCTGACAGTCATATTGAACATAGTAAATTTTGAGAAGCAGGCAGATTGTGGCCGAGCGGTCGGCACTCCTGACATTATCATAATTTTTAAGGTAATAACATAAATATGTGGTTTTGAAAATATAATAAACAATAATAATCTAATATTGTTCTTGAGTGTTTTCCGTAAATAGTTCCAATTATTATAATTATTTAATTTTACTATACAAAGGGTACTCACGATTAACGATTTTTAATTGCCGATAATTCAAACCAGTTGCATGGCGCGTTCTTCTGCATAACGAAATAGCAAGTTAAGAAAGAAAATAACGGTTAGTTAGAGAAAGTACATGAGATTTAACATCAGGATTGCACACAAGTCAACTACTTCTATTACATACTCCTCAAGGCGATATAAAAAAGTTAATAAATGTAGGAATAGCATTAGTATTTGCAGCAGGATTATCATTACTCTTACATTGGATACTGGGGTTTAATAGCAGATGGACTACACAAGTCAACTACTTCTGGCACATTTACTACACTTCAAAGCAATAGTAGAAAATTAAGAAAGACAAAAACAGCTTTAGTATTTGCAAAAGGATTATTGTCTAAGATTGGATAATGAGATTTAACATCAGATGGACTGTACGCAAGTCAACTACTAGTACATACAATCTATTACCTACAAGTAGGTACAGAAGACCCAGCTTTGAAGGCTTTATGCGCCATCAAAACTGTCGTTGCGATAATGGGAAAGTGTGGCCCTCGTAAAAATACGCTTTGAATTTCAGTAGACGATGGAATAACGAACGGAAAAGTTTCCGATTATTTTAGTTATTGGCGTATCTATATAGAAGCATTTACGGTTAATCTCTAAATATTATAAAAAAAGTCCCCCATCGCGTTTGTCTGTCTGTCTGTTCGCTACAGACTCATAAAGTACTGGATGGTTTTCTTACAGTTTTCAACAACAGGTAGAGTAATTCCTGGGGAAGGTTTTGGTGCTTAATAATTTAAGTTTTTTTTGCAAATTGGGCGAGAAATTAAATAGTTAAGTTCAGTATAGTAATTCAGTTGTCGTTTGGAATAGATGCTTCAGGCCCCGAGGGTTCCGTTACTCGGACTTTTGCTCGAGGGTGTTCAAAGACTCCACTAACAACAATATCCCGGTGTCCACTAACAACAATAACCTAATACCATTAGTAAGATCATTGGGACGCCAAATTAAAAGATAGATTAAAATTTTTATCTGTAGTAAGTGAAAATAAGAGGTAGCTTGAACGGTCATTAGTGGTTCCAAGCCGACAGTACATTAAGTAGAAAATGACAATTTGTAACTACTCCCGTAGATCCTTGACAGGTAAAATTATAGTTCGATTGGGGAGGTACCACCGCCATCATCATTATCCGCCGTGAAGTAAGTCTTGGGTTGTAGAGAGGTGCGGTTGCCGGATACACTTACAAGCGACGCTATCATCTCAGTCCTTAGGAGTAGTAAAGTATATGGTGTGTGTAGGGCTTCAGCCAGTTATATGACCATGTCCATGGGCTACAGCGACTACTTAACGTCAAGTGGCCTGAATGCGTTTGCTAGTCAGTCAAACATAAAGAAAATAAAACTTTAAAGGAAACTTTCAAGGAAAAGGTTACTACAATGTTATATTCGTATAACTAAACAATGATGATATACAGCGTGTCTTTATTATTGGGACAATGTGGGGAAATCCGTTATTAGGACAGAAAGAGAGAAAACTTCTAAGAAATGTTTGATCATTTTTTTAAATAAAACTTTAGTTTCCCTAATTTCCTGTTTCATGAAATAAATACTTCCAAAAAATATGCGCTTAAAGTTATATACTCAACTTCACTTCAGAATCTAATGGGTACTAAAAATTCGGTCAATTCCATCAAATTTGTCAATTTTTATAGTAAATATTTATTATTTGTCAATTGATTTTGTTCATATGCATTTGTAGTGAAATTTGTTTTGACAGAAGCTTTTAGTAATTAAAGTCAACTATGCGAATACTATTAAATAGCATCAGAAGAAAACTTCCCCATAATGTCCCAGTTAAAATATAAACACACTGTACAATTTACTTGTGGTTATTCTGTCCCCCGATGGTTATATGATTCACATTACCACATCCTATTTTTCAACCCATTCCATATTCATGACTTAGGTTTTATAAAAACTACACCACTTCCGAGAGCTATCGAACCATCGTAAGAAAAACCCAGTATATGATATAGTCCATAAGATAGATGCAAATTTCGTTAATTCTTTCTTTTCAGGCGATAACTCAAAATGATTCCGGTAGAAGCGCTGGCAGCAGTTTTTTTACTTGTCTAAATGATCACCGTTACTTATCCTATCAGCGAAACCACAGCAAATTTAACGAGGGTTTAATAAAAAAATCGCGGCCTCCAGAATTCAAGAGCTGAGTGGAATCAAGGTATAATTTTAGTCAGTAAAAGTCTTACATACCCGGCCCTAAATGAAGAAGATCATTAGAAGAGAAGATCTAAAACACACATCATTTGATTTGATCATTTGTTATCTAAAATGAAAAAGCTTAATGACCCCTTTACAGCATCTTCCGAGTTATTTTCGACAGAATGTGGTTTTAATCGACATCCCGCTGTATCCGAAATCTAAGGGCTGAGCGGAATCAAGGTATAGTTTTAGTCAGTAAAGATCTTACATACCCGGCCTTAAATGGAGAGGATCATTAGAAGATCGGTGGGAGAACTATAGTCCGTCCGGAGAGGTACCACCGCTGCCCTCCGTAATCAGCCGTAAAGTATTACTTGTGCTACGGTTGGAGAGGTGCGGTTGCCGGCTACACTGTTAAGCGAGGCGACCATCTTAGTCCTCAGGAGTAGCAACGTATCTACGTTCGAGCTCAGATTGAGACTATTTAACAACAGGTGGTTTGCATGCTCGTTTGCTACTCTTCTCTTACATAAAAAAGCTATATACACATCATTTGATTGGATTATTTATTATCTAAAATAGAAAAGAAGCGTCAGGAAATGCTTCAGAGAGGTAATCTGAAGCATTTTCTATGTAATTGTGAAGAATTTGTTGTGAGAATAAAGATCTGTGGCTGTCTCGCGGTCTATTATGTTCCTCACGCGCTTTCTTATAATTTGTCGTCGGCATACAAAGAGGTTATTATCGGCAGCTGCAGGTATATTTTTGGTACTGTGCCAAAGTATTGAATGGTATTGACGATTAGCTGACAACTATATGCTAATAAATAAATATCGAAGGACGGGATGTAAGAAATAAAGGATATGCATCTGCATGTCTATGGGCATCGATGGACAGATAGCCGCCTCATGTGTTTCTGTCTTAATAAAAAAAATATAGTGTTCTATTGAGACAGTAGAAATGTTTGATAGTGTTTCTACTGGAAGCAGAAATATCTGTGATAGTGTTCTATTGAGAGCAGAATAACATTTGATAGTATATTATTGAGAGCAGAATAATATTTGATAGTGTTCAATAGACAGCGGAATAATATTTGAAAGTGTTCTATTGAGAACAGAACAAAATCAAATTGAACTGGACTGTTCATTGAGTTTGTATTCGTAAGGTGGCGTTACTTCTTAGAATTAAGTTGTATAAGGTGTCAACAATGTTGTAAGTACGTAAATAATTATAAGATTTGGTGAAAGATGGTAGAGCCGTTAGAGCTCGCCCGGGGCGGTACCGCCGCCAACCTCATAACCCGCCGTAAAGCAACATGTTCTTCATGTATTGTGTTTCGGTTAGGGAGGTGTGG
>DWON01006567.1:0-13751 GCA_018251015.1 Phocides pigmalion okeechobee
TATTTAAGGATGGACGCGGATGCGTTCCTACTCTTGAGGACTAAGATGGTCGCCTCCAATAATGTGTATCCGGCAGCTCTTCTCATTTAAGAAAATAAGTAGGAAATACGTACTTGAAGACGACCGCAGATGTGTTGTTATTAACGAGAACAAAGAATGCCTCAAAAAAAGCAATCTACATTACAACATTATTCAAACCAAACTAAAACATCTTTCACCGATATAAAACAAACGAAAGTGTATTAGCGGTATCACCATGGATGAACCACGCAGCACAACCTTCAAAGTACATAAATCAACATACCAAGATGTCCACTCGAATCACAATCCCTGACTGGACAGCAACGCTCTGAAGGTGGAAGTGGTATGTCGGGCTCCACTATGGGCTGTAATACTGGACGGCTCTTTAGAGGCTTTTTGGTTTCCTTTCTGAAAAGTAAAAATACTATGCTCTTCACTTCCTCTCTTAGTATTTGCTACTTTGATTCAAATCCATTGTTTTTACATTTTTGACAAAAAAAAAGATATTTCTATGTTTTATTTTTATTCTTTTTTTCTGACATTTACAGAAGTTCGTACTCCAGCATAACGCATTTCTTGTTTTGGTTACAACGATGCGTTTTGCCAGCTATAATAGAAAGCGCGGAGAGTATTTTAGCCTGTAATTCAGTGATCTAAACTAAGTAAAACTATATTTGACCGGTCAAATACCTTCTACTACTTGTTCTCCACCAAAAAAGTACCACCACTCTCATAATCCGTTTTGAATTAGTTCTTATTTCCATTAGTATAGCCATTAAGTATACTTAAAACTAGGCGAGTATTTTAATCTTTTAGAGTAAACGCACCTTCGTAAGACGTCATATAGAATATTAGTTGCATTTTCATAACGCTAAGCGCTGCATAGAGTTATGGTTGCATTACGTTTGGGGATTAGTGGTAAGCGACTATAATTTCAAGCGAAGCGACTGTATTTATCCTCTGATGTAATAGTAGTTTATTGCTTTTATTTTAATCCTATTTGAGTTCACATGTGTATGCAAAAATGGCTGTCATCACCAGTGCACTTTGAATTGAGTTTTCATATCCTTTTTTTTACTTAAATTTTCTGGTAGTCTCGAGTCAAGCACTGTGTCATAAGATGCATACATACCTTACGCGCCTGGGTAAGATTAGGTTGGTTGTTATCAAATTTTATTTATTACCTACTAATAATACATCAGCGTACGTTAGCGGAATTTGTTGTTGTCGAACCGGTTTTTATTTATAAGTTAGAGGAAAACGCTAGAAAGCGCGCTGGTGAAGACATAGCATTTCACATAACATCAGGCGGCGTATACATTCACTTACTGCTCTTTTAATATTAAAATAGAAGATAGCTTACACTTTCCCGTTGCACTTGTCATCAGCGTCGGAGTCTGTGTCGGTGTGCGCACGTGCAGCAATCCGAGACGCGCGCGCGGATCGTGATCGAGTCAGCTTGCGCGGGATCGCGCCGTTAGCCGCCGTCGATCCACTTGAATCGCTCTTGGCTATCGCACCTGTCGACGTGCTTGTTGTGTCTTGCTAGAACAGAACAGAACATCAACATTATAATCGACATCGTCATGATCATTATCGTCATTAATATCGTCATCGTCATAATCATTATCGTCATCGTCATTGTCGTAATCGTCTATGTCATGGTCATCGTCAGCATTAGCATCATCCTCGTTATCATGATAATCGTAGTCATCATCATAGTCATGGCCGTCGTCAACATTATCATCATCATTATTGTCTTCATCGTCATTATCAACAACATCGTCGCAGTCACGCTCCAGAAGAACATGGGAGAAACATTTTTATGCTTAAGACTACTCTGATAGCATTGTAATATAGACGATACATTTTAAATATCAAACGGATGATAATCAAAATAAGTAAATTTTTTGCCACAAATGGGAAGCACATGTCCCCTCACTTATCTTTATTTAACAATCTTAGTTTAAACAAAGAACTAACAGAAAAAAAGCATGGTACTTCATAGTGTAAATATTTTTATTCTGTTGTAGTATTGAGAAATAATTAAAAAACTACAAAATTCGGGACATATTTGGCCAAAATTACTTTGCACCTTTGACTGACTTTTTATGTTGCCAGATCGCTTAAAGTTGGACAATCTCTGTACTGGCAACTGAATATTTTGGAGATATGAAAACAAAAACATGTTCTTGATATTTATTTTATTTTCCACCGGCTTTTTTCTCCCGGTCTACCTTAGCCAACAGGGCGCTCAAAGCCGATGAATTGATTTTACACTTTACCCTTGACGTTCATTAAGTGTATGTGTAATACCTTACAATGAAATAAAATATTTGAATTTGAATTTGAATTTGAATTTGAATTTTGCGTATTTTTATACTTCTCCATGCAAAGTAATAAATACTAACCTTCATGGCTGGTATTGGTGATTTTGCATGTCCATTTGTCAGTTCCTCTTTTTTCGGTGCAGGATCACTGTCAGTCTCTGATGACACAGATTCAATGGACGATTGGCTAGAGGTACATGATGAGGCACTCTTATCTTCGAGAAGTTTCTTGGGCGGCGGACCATTTGACCTGCTTGCTCTGCGTTTATTTTTTTCCTTAGACCCATTTGAATCATCATTTAGGACTAAGGGGGACGGTGCTGTTTCTTTTTCCTCACTGGATTTTCTCAATGACCTCTTATTTCTGGGTGAAGCTTGTGGACTTGGTTTAGACGACTTGCTACCTTTACTCTCAGTCTCCGATTCTGAACTGTTGTCTGGTGAAAAAATACTTTTCTTTTTTAATGTGTCACTTTTGTTAACCTGGTTTGCTTTTGGTACTGTTTTGGAAATAGCCTTATTTTTGTCATTAGGCGGAGCCCGTGGTGCAGGCTTTGCTTTAATGAGAAGAGATGCGGTCACTTTGGATTTCGTTGAACAACGGCTTCTCAGCGGCAGGGTTTTAGGGCTGACCACTTTAGGAGTATCATCATCACTGGAAGATGAGATCTTTGTTTTGGATGATCGCCTTGGTTTGGGTTCTTCCTTTGTCACCTCCTCTTCTGGTGGGGGTTTTGGTGGAGATTTTGGAGACTTGGGCGATTTTGGAGATTTAGGAGATTTCACTTCAATAGCAGGTATAGGAGGAGCTGGAGTAGGTGCAGTGATAGCTATAGTGGCAACCACTTGTGGGATGTCAGAAGTTGAGGATTCAGAGTCGGAGCTACTGGAACCGGATCCAGAACTGGTTGAAGAGCTGCCACTGCTGCTGGAGTCAGATGTTGATCCAGAGCTTGTGTCTGTGCTACTGTGATTAGTATGCTGGAATTACAAAAAAAATTTTTTAGCAAAATATACTTCAATTTTGAATATATCTTAATATTACTTATAATATCCATACTATATACTTATATAGTATATCTGCATGTTTTGTCTGTAAATTGAAATTTTTGCCCAATTTTGTAAATAATATTTGCTTTATGACTCACTGTCCCCAATTCTAACATTGCCATTTTATAACTACACGAAGGTTTTACCAATCTTGATGGAAAATGGCATATAGTAAGAACATAAGATTGTGCAAATCATTTATGATTTAGACACAAATTTTGGTTACCATAAATAAAAAATTAATTAACTAGACTAAATTAATTATATTCTGTAAAAACATTGCTATGCCCAAGCAGGGTTCATGCCGAGACCTTATGTACTCAATTTAAGATCACAGTACATAGAGCATGATGCAATAAATATAATTATTTACTTAAATATGTGTCATTTATTGTTAGTAATTATTATTATGAAATTGCAAAATGCTTTAAAACAAGTTCTGTTCGAAAATAATATGACAAATTACATGTAAAACCATTTTTTTTCAACAGTGATGCTATATAAGTCATAATTCTTTTAGAAACTGTACTTATTTACTGAGATCTTAAAAAAAATATATATCGGCATTTTTTTACAAGTACACTGTCAAATATAACTTCATAATTAAAGATAATATTGGCACCTTTTCACCTTCAGCAGTACAAACTGTATTGGGTAACAGGGTAACTAGTATTGGGGAGATGTGAACAATGTGCTGCTTTGATATTCATGAAACATTGATAAATTATTCAATATCATTTCAAATACAATACTGATATTTGAAGCAAAAAAATGGAGGAAAAAATACAATAAGTAAAAAAAAAAATTAACATCCAGTTTCGTATACAGACTGTGATGAATTAATAACCATTGATACCTAAAAGATCTTCATTACACAAATCCATTTATTATTTTTTGTTTCAGGTTAGGCATAACATCTAATAGCCTTCTTTGAAACTTGAATAACATAAACAGGTTTTTTAACAAGTTTAGGTATAAAATTAATTGCTGTAAAACAAGTTATTCCTCAAAATAAATCAAAATGCGAACTCAGATAAGCACAACAAAAACATACCTAAATACACTTTGTTTTGTAACCATTTAAACATGTTCGTCGTTATTAAGATAAATAAAAGAGCGTTTAATTTAATCTATATTAAGGACTGCCGAAGGTTGAGACATTAGATCAGCATGAAACGATACTGTAAACCAACATAGCAAAATAAAACAGCATGATACTCACGTCTAGGTTTGTCATGGCTGCAACGAGTGCTTCGTACGACTGTATTTTGACGAACAAGATTAGTCACTGCGAGTCAAATTAATCTTTATTTATCGTTGTGTTTACTATACAACGATTTCAACTCTGAAATCAAACAAAATAAGCAGCATAACGCACAGATGCACAGCAATGCTGTGACACATATGACAATTTGTTTGTCAATACCGTATGTCACGTTGACAGCAAAGTGAAAGTTATATCAAGCTGAGGCGCTTTTTTTAAATGGTTACAAAATGGTAAAATTATTTATTAGTTAACAAATAACTGATAAATATTTTTATATATATTTTGGGGTGAAAATATTAGGTAATAATAATGTTAAAATATTTATGATTGCAAAAAAAATATTTATTTTAATAAAGATAAATATTTTACGCATGATTAATTGATGAACGGCAATCTTGAAGTTTGGCATGCAGATTCTTTATGACACAGATATACTTTTTATGCGAACATAGTCGCTGGGTACAAATGGTTTATATTATTATATTCAGAATTTTCGGAGGTTCTTTAAAAATATATTGAGACCTTGCAGGACAAAGAAGAACCGAGAGATAATTCTGTACTATTGTACGTATTACCAAATTTATAAATAGGAAACGATAAGGGGCAACAGATAGTTTTTAACATAAAAATATGTTAATTTCATTTAATAATAATTTATTAGGATATTCTTTCTGATAATTATGTAGTCGAATAACCAAATAAATATATTTTTGTGTGCTATGGACCAAATTTTACATTAAATGACTTTTGTTATTTAGGCACGTAAAACATTTGAGGATAGGGGGATGGTTTGATTTGTAGTATTTTATAATATAGAGAGGTTTTGTGGTCAACAAGTCAAAAATACAATATGCTCATTATATGAATCCACATAGTAAAACTTAGTATTTTTATCACAACAATGTATGTAACATTTATTCCATTAAGAACTCCAGGAAGACAATTATGCTCTTAATAATTAATACACGTAAAATATAGTTGAAGTTGATAAAATAACGTGTCTTATGAATTTTGTTCTTGTTGAATTGACACAATAGAAAGGTAAAAACGTCCAACAATATTTTGGTGTCTGGTAACACTGACTGGTCTTTGACAGATTTTACGCATTTGTCTGTGAGTTTTCTAAACAAAGAGTATATTTTAGTTATTGTTATTCTGTGAACTGTGATTTTATCAATCATTTTTTCTTATTTCATACCTACGTTTCTTTGATATTTGGTCTAAGTTTTCATAGCAATTTGATTTGTACATTTCAATTTTCAATATTATTTTAAAGCGTACATAAATACATTTGTAATTATAAATAGTTGTGCACTTTGTATGCTTTTAATTCGTTGTGTACAAAATTGCTCTGTAGCAAATGGCAATGTTTGGAAATACTGCGTGTTGTGAGTTTAACGCGACGTAGTCGAAGTGATTGTTATTGAAAAGTATTGTTCCTAAGTTTTATTTTCTATAAAAATGTCTTATAGCTCCGTGGAGGATATACCTGAGCAATGCAAGGTATAGTAGTTTTTTATTGCTTTTTGTTTCTACAATTGATATGACCTTGGTCTAAGAGCAGTATTTACGATACTGTACACACATTACCTGTAAAATGACGAAATATTGTAATAGAAAATTGCGCCATATAGCCATATATTTCATGCATATTTTATGTAGGTACATATTGTATTTAGGCCGAATGTCCTTAATGTGAATCATATTGGATGTGTTGAGTTCTGTCAACGTTATTTTAAGAACAATACACCGCTTTGT
This sequence comes from Phocides pigmalion okeechobee, assembly GCA_018251015.1. NCBI lineage: Eukaryota > Metazoa > Arthropoda > Insecta > Lepidoptera > Hesperiidae > Phocides > Phocides pigmalion. The sequence continues at coordinate 6,427 of DWON01006567.1, forward strand.
GTAAAATGTACATATAACATGTATTCAAAAACCCAATCAATCATGAGATAACAGGATAAACATGTGATGAAAACAATGATTCATCTCAATTATGTTGTTTAGATAATTGACCCTTTTAATGGTTTGACTATCATAATGAACAGTAGATATGCATGGATAATCTATACACATAATAAAATTTTATCTGATTGCTGTCTGTACATTGAACTTTTCTTTTATTAGGGGTATGTTTTGTTTGTCTGTACGTTTACAGTGTGGTTTTTAATAATGTGCTCTAGTTAGCTTCATTTAACATTTAATGTTTGTTTCATTTCAATCTATAACTAAATAAAAAACATGTGTCAGTTTGAAACTGTTACTGGTGTGATTAGACGAGAAATTTTCGCTGTAACAAATGTGAAAACATACAAAATTGAAGCTCACGTGAAGAAAGCCATGGGCCGAATTTTGCCTTTGCTGGGTGGGAGAAAACAATCCTTTATATCTGTTTTATCCTTTGAACCTTATTTTACCTCAACACACTTATAGCTAAACCTATGAATATTACAAATAATTTCTAAGAAAACGTTGCAATTATTACTGACATGATAGTGATATAATAAACTTGTTACGATAGATTTGTTAAAGTTTAAATGTCATGTACCATATACTGTACTATTGTAACATTAAATTTTAAAGGTGGGAGAACTATACTTTGACAGGGGAGGTACAACCGCTGCTCTCATAGTCCACATTAAATCATTACTTGTGTTTTGGTTGGAGAGGTGCGGTTGATGGCTACAGTTTGAAGCAAGGTAGGATTTTGGTTGTGTTTGTCAGCCCATATACATGGATGTATATGGGCTGCAGCTACTTAACATTAGGTGGTTTGCATGCTCCTTTGCTATTCTTCTCACATAAAAAAATACAAGACAGTAATATTTCTATTCTATAGGTATTGATATTAGATCATAGTGTAGAAAAATAATAATTATTTTTCCTGTTGCTAGATACTTATTCTGTTGCTCACATCTTAAGTAAGTTTTTATTTAAATGCTCTAAAAAGACATTACATTTTAGTTCAAGTTAAATGCATCAAGTTTTTGTCTTGACCCTGAGCCATGTAATTGGTTAAAAATATTGGCAATGAAAAAGCGTTAACTGTGAGTTTTTTTTATTGTGAAAAAGTATGAAACGGGCATGCAGGCAACCTGATGTTAAGTGGTCACTGCAGCCCATGGAAAACCACACAAACAGAAGTTTTATTTAAGGATGCACGCGGATGCGTTCCTACTCTTGAAGACTAAGATGGTCGCCTCCAATAATGTGTATCTGGCAACCACACCTCTCCAACCGAAACACAATACATGAAGAACATGTTGCTTTACGGCGGGTTACAAGGGTGGCGGTGGTACCGCCCGAGCTCTAACGGCTCTACCACCTTTTAAAATTTTATTTTGTAATTACTAATAATAACTAGTAATATGACTTTTCATTTTAGACACAGCGTCAAGATTGAAGAATGGTAGAAGTCAGTGAAGATGAGAAGGGAAGATTATCCAACTTTATGGTGTAAAGAAAGGAGTACGTGTTGTTGCTGTGGTACCTCCCCGTTCAAATTCTGCAGAATTTACCTATCTGATAAATTTCTTCTGGGTCTGAATAATTATATGTGTGTTCATAGTATCCAGACAGGAACACATTGTCTCTAACACCTTTCAACTGATTTGCAAGAATGGTGACTTTTTTATGTGTGAAGAGTAGCAAACGAGCATGCAAACCACCTGATGTTAAATAGTCGCAGCCCATAGACATCGACGTACAACCACAAACACGACCGAACTCCCATCTGAGTTCGAACGTAGATACGTTGCTACTCCCGAGGACTAAGATCATCGCCTCGCTTTAAAGTGTAACTGCATCTCTTCAACCGAAGAACAAGTATGCTTTACAGTGGATTATGAGGGCGGCGGTGATACCTTACCTGGTCGAACTAAAGTTCTCCCACCTTTACGTACGTAACGTGACGTAGACGAGATATAGTACAAACGGCTGTGCAACGGTGATACCTTCTCATTAGAATTGTGAAAGATCGATCTACCTGATACTTCTTCTTTTTCACCAAACCGAACAGCTAACAAGAACACTCATTGTAATTCTGGCAGAACAAAAGCTCCCTTTGTAAACATCAAATGGTATCTCTCCCCGTTTGAAATGTACATGGTCTACGTGATTTGTCTTTTTGAGAAAACTGTTCTGGGTCTGTGTGTATATCCACAACACTCATGAAACCAGAAAGTACAACCTTTATATAGAAAGCATGATTAATGAGTTTAGCTGCCTTAATGCTCAATACAATCCAAGTTAGTAGCTTGTTATACTATAAGGAATTAATAGTTAGTTAGGGAAGTACTAAATATCCTTAATGGAAATCAGATAGGAAATTGCCTTCCTCTTTTCTAATGTCACAAGGTTAAGGCACCTGTCGTATTTCCGGCTCACAACGAGAAGTTGACAGCGAGTTATTTTCACCAAATCTACGTTAATACTGGTTTGCTTTTTTAAGATTTTTCTGTTAAAAGAATGATAATTGAAAAATTGTTTAATGTTAAAATATATGTTTAATTTATTTAATAGGTAGTAGAACGATAGTTCGACCAGGGAGGTACCACCGCTGCGCTCACAATCAGCTGTAAAGCATTACTTGTGTTTCGGTTGGAGAGGTGCAGTTGCCGAAAACACTTTGAAGCGAGGCGACCATCTTACTCTCCAGGAGTTGCAACGTATCTATGTTCGAGCGACGACTTAACATTAGGTGGTTTGCATGCTCGTTTGCTGATTTCTCACATACCTCAGGAGTAGCAATCCACTTATGTTCGAGCTCAGATAAGATTTCGGCCGTGTTTGTGGTTGTACGTGGATGTCTATGGGCTGCAACTACTTAACATCAGGTTCTCACATAAAAAAGCCCCTATCAATAGTTTCCCCTGTCACCGAGGTTAAGCCGTGACTACGAATCATGTAACTGGTTCGAAATATCGGCAATAAACATCTTTAATCGTGAGTACCCGTTACATATTAAAATTAATAAATTCCACGAAAATATTATTTTAAAATAATTAATCCTTTATAATTTATTTTTTGTTCTTTAAATCTTTTAATCTTTCAAAGAAAACCTTTGCATTTTAAATCTCTCTCTACATAACAGTTAACAAAGTAGTCTCTATAACAAAGTTAAAGCGACAATGGTAGGCCTCAGGAGAAACAATCTGTAATTGTCTTTAAGTAGGACTGCTGTATATTATCGCTGAGGTAAAATTAGTTTTTGATATCTTAAAATAAAGCTAAAATCCCTCCATAATAAATTGTAGCTACGCAAATGAAGCGATTATTTTAGTCCTCAGAAATAGCAACGTATCTGAAACTATCTTTAAATATAAAATTAATTGTTTATTATTATGTTATGGAGGGATTTTAGGTCTTTTTCCTAAAATAAACCTAAAATCCCTCCATAACAAAGTTTTAACTACGCAAATGAAAAGCCTATCTTAGTCTTTAGGAAAAGCAATTCATCTGTAATTATTTTTAAGTATGACTCCTGTATATTATTGTTAAGGTTAAATTAATTCCTTATTTCTTAAAATAAAGCTAAAAATCCCTCCATAACAAAAATATAACTACGGAAACGAAGCGCCTATGTAAGTGCTTAAGAATAGCAATGCATCTGTAATTGTCTGTTCGTACGATTCCTGTAAAATTAGTTCTTTATTTCCCAAAAAAATCTAAAATCCCTCCGTAACAAAGTAACTGTCATACAAATTAAGCGACTATCTTGGTTCTCAAGAGACGTAATGCATCTGTTATCTTTTTTTACGTGAGAAGAGTAACAAACGAGCATGCAAACCACCTGATGTTAAGTAGTCGCAACCACGATACCAACCACAACCACAAACACGACCGACCGTCATCGCTGAAATAGTATTAGTTAACTATTCTCCACTAGCAATTAATTATGTCGTAACAGATTTGAGAAAAAACATTTAAAATAAGTAGCGCAAATAAAAGACGAAATTTCTTTTTATTATGAAAGTTATACAATAGATATTTCACGCCATTAACCGTTACATTACGCCATTATGTAAATTTGCGTTCTACTTTCAAATACTTTTTTGCTCATCTTTGTTTAATATCACGTAAATGAGTAGACGGTCAAGTATGAGTCGGGGCTAATAATGTGGTGATGTGTGTTTGCCGGCTACACTTTGAAGCGAGGCAACCATCTTAGTCCTCAGAAGTAGCAACGTATCTAGTTCGAGCTCAGATAGGATTACGGCCGTGTCGGTTGTACGTGGATGTCTATGGGCTGCGACTAAACATCAGGTGGTTTGCATATTCGTTTGCTACTCTTCTCACGTAATATTAATAGAGTATATATTTAATTTTCGGGCTATAATAAAATGTTTAATGTAACGGGACTATTGATTTGTTGTACCTTAAATTGTGTAGACAGAGTGTGCATCTGCTCGTGGTCATGGTGAACCGACCACCGACGGTGAAAAAGCCATAATTACGAGCCATGCAATTGTTCGAAATATCGGTAATCAAAAATCGTTAATCGTGAGTACCCGTTACAAAGTAAAATGGATGAACTTATCTATGCGAATATCTTACATAATTATTTCACTGGGTTACTAGAGTTGTATTGTCTATTAATATCGAATATAGGTATGTTTGTGTAACTTAATATAATACAGTGGAAGACATTTTAATTTAACAGATGATAAAATTATTCGAGGTACCACCGAGGGGAGGTACCACCGGTGCCTTCATATTTCGATGTTAAACAACTGTGTTTCGGTTGGAGAGGTGCGGTTGCCGGCTACACTTTGAAGCGAGGTGACCATCTCGGTATTTACGAGTAGAAGTAGCCACGCATCTATGGACGAAGTCAGACAAGACTAGTTCTGTTTGAGGTTGGTTGTATGAGTTTGTCTATAGTTTGCAGTGACAAGTTAATGTCAATTGGTCCGCATGTTCGTGTGTCAATCTTGTAACAAAAAAATGTAACTGAGTTTATATTTTTAGTGGAATGACACTAAATTTAATCTGTATTTTTATGTCTTCAAATACAAGTCCTTAGTTTGACTTTTATGAACAATAAAAATATAGTAGAAAACGAACCTTTGCTCATTTTTTAAAAAATTATAAAAAAAAATTGAAAGCATGTTGATAATTTTGCGTAAAATCTAAAAAAAAACTTTTAACAAGTTTACCTTCTAAAGGGACAATAGAGGTTTTCTAACTTCATATGGAATAATTAGATTTTAGTAATTATTAATTTGTGCTTACATTGACATAATTGCTTCTTATTTGGTACACATAATTTCCGGTAAAATCGATACATCCATTTCGAACATCCGTACTATTCACCCGTTAAGACAGACAAGCAAATATTTATAAAACGCTATTATTAAACATAGTTATTTGGGACACAGAAATGAATGAAATAATAAAAAAAAAAAATAACGTAAACATGTAACTGACACAAAAAATGGCGGCATTATTCTAATGACAGATTTTTAAAAACGGAAACAACTAAACTTTTCACTGACATAAAAAATGACGGCATTATTTTAATGACAGATTTTTAAAAATAAGTATACTTACTCTTCCCCAATAAGTCCATAATAGACTCATCTTCTTGTGACGAGCTGTATCCATTGTGATAGGACCCTTTCCGACGACCCAGAGCATCCAACATGAGAATATCCTTCTCTTGTCCATTGTTAGGCCTTCTTCTATCAGAAGGCAGTTCTTCTTTCGAATCTAAATCGTCTTGTAAAGTCAACACATCGTTTTCATTATCAGAACATAACACCCCTTTACATGCGATCATTAAAAAGCAAAAAGTCCAAGATAATTTTGACATACTGCCAAATCTTCTTCGGATTTTAAAATTTTTTTTGCTCGCACCATTTGTGTTCATAGTCTGTACGCACATTTCACTTATAAAAACTTGCACATTTTTTTAATCTTTTCACATTGATAAACTTTTAATGTCGCGTCGTGGACTTTTACGTCATTCTTTTTTGGTTTTTAGTTATCTGTATTTGTGGAAACTGTTTAAAAACTACTTTTCTTCGTTATAGTGTTATTATAAATTTTATATCTTGCCAGTTACAATTTCCATTTTCAAATAACTATACAATTTGGAACACAATTTAAAAATATAATAATTGTTTCCGTTGTTCTATTTGGTTAATTTAGACGAAATTATTGTTTTAAATTATTTGATAATGATTTTTAGTTTTGATTTTGATTCGAATTTAATTTTATTATCTGTGATACGTAGCTCTGCGTCTGCGTAGCTCGTATCTGTGGTCACGACGTCCGAGCGCGGGAAGCAAGAAATCGGAAGTAGAATGACTCGCGCGTTCCCTCTCTTTTCACTTTCGGTTATAGCTTCTACATATGAAGACACGGTCTTCAAGTCATTTTCAACCTTATACTCTTGACATAAGGGCTATAGAGGATGCCTTAGTAAAATGACATTCAAGCAGTAGTCTTCGACCATTTTCTCCAACGTAACGCCATGTTATGCAAGTGTTACAAGTACTAAATTATAAAACGGTGAAATAGATCGAGTTTAAACACATTTTTTGCTGATTACGGACGAGAGATATCATTAGGGTTACCATTTAATTGAGTTTTCCCCAAATTTCTTGGAAAGTTTTTAAAAGTACGAAATGGTTTGGTTATTTTCGTATTGAAATTGTGTAGCGGTTAATGAAGAAGAAATTGTTTAAAAATGTATACATCATCATCACCAACAACATTTTCAAACATTTAGTACAATTAATTAATTTTTATATCTCATATTTAGGATTAGTAAAGATTATGTCCATGGCTTATGATATGGATGCCATAGTGGCATGGGAACGAATTCTTTTTTAGATATTTTAGGTTAAGTTTTTATTATAACTAGTTATAAAGTATTCCATTTTAGTTGCAATTATTATTATGGTACAGAATTATGTCGATTTTTCAAGATTTTGGATTTAACTTTGAATTACTTTATTTTTCTTTAATTTACGGATATAATTAAATATATTTTAGCGTATAACATTTAAACATCTGTTTCTTATAAAATTTACATACAAGAAAAAAGATTACGTATTTCCTACAATACACAAGGTGATATGAAAGTGAGTCTACATCATTATAACATTAAACTTCATTGTAGTGAACGTTTATTAGAAACGAATCTAAATTGAATTACATTTAAATACGAACTAGATTTTATTTTCGGTCTAATTTTAAAGGTTCTAATTTAAAGATAGTAGAAC
>DWON01006568.1:0-13749 GCA_018251015.1 Phocides pigmalion okeechobee
TTAAATAAAACTTCTGTTCTATTTGAGATTGGACGTGGTTGTCCATGGGCTGCAGTGACCACTTAACATCAGGTGGCTTGCAAGCCCGTTTCTTAATCTTTCATTATAAAAAAAAAATGAAACAGACAAAGATGAACGCTCGCATAGCTAAGTCAAAATACTGTAGAACATTAATCAATCTGTTTTACACGAAGTATTTGTAGCAGTTTAATCTGGCCCTACCTACGATTCTGATTGACGTCATCACAGGTGTGTTAAATCTACCAATCAAAACTTAGCACGAGTCGTGGATAACCAATAAATTCACAAACTCAAAAGTTCAAAATAATAACAGTAGCAAGTCTGTACTGGATTGACGAAACAATGTTAAAACAACGATAAGGCATTACTTGGAAGTAGGTATGGTCGGTAATTTAATCCACAATATAACCAAGCTTCAATGTAACCTCAATTTGTTTTAAATGTAATGATCAGTTCAAAGCGCATTCAGCTCTAAATAATCGCCAATATTTATTAGTGGTATTGTCGAAAAACATGAAAGAGCAACAAGTTGTTATTAGATCGAGTAATTTAAAGCACCCGCTTACTTAAACTTGTTGTCACTTAGTATTAAAGGTCTGTGTTGCAAGTGTTATTAATGATGTCGTTAAATAATTAGTAACATTCAAGTAATCCATAAATCAATCTGTCGAAGTTCTTAAACTTATATATTATGTTTATTGATATAAAACTTACCATACCTTTCAAAACGACTTCCAAAACGGGAAAGTAGTGTGTTTGCTTTGTATTTTTATCTAAATAAGTAAATAGATAAAAATACTAAACAAGAAAATTTACGCTCAATGATGATAGGTACACGTTTTTTATTTATAAGGAAATGAATAATTTTGCTAATAAGGAAAACTTATTTTATATATTAATTTACCATGGTCCCGCTTCGTTTCTCTATCCATAGTGTTGCTTGCCTATATTTGTACTTTACTTTAAATAGATCCTTATATAAATTTATATTTCAAATAAATAAAGATGTTTCTGATAACCTAAAGACAAAAATCAATAAATTTATACAGTTCTAATAATTTTAGCACTTTACACTCTCAAAATAAAACAATTATTTAAACGTTAACATTTATATGTTTATCTCAAACGTAATTCCTCGTTTTGTTACAAGAAATGTTACGGTGTCAAAAGTAAGTTAGCTCAATGAGTGTAATAGGAGCGTGTCGAATGTCTAGCCGGTAGTGGCGGTCGAGAGAGGAAACGGCCGCTCATACGCAAGCAAGTGCCGTCGTGTGCCCGGCGCGTGGCCCGCCAGTATGTGGTTGGCCAGCCGTTGAATTTGACTTGCTTCATATTGACCAGAGGACAGACGAAGTTCTATAAACTCAAAGTAATTTAAAGAACTCCACCCATATTTAATTATTTAATACTAACGTTTTCTATAAACTAAATATAATTTGTGCACTATCCAACATATATATTTTTTACATACAATACGAAAACAGACAAACAGCCCGAAAATACGTTAAGAACGCCTTTCCTAGTTATATTACCGATCCACAAAAGGTTTCTTCTACATTAAATTACTACATTACTAAACAAAACATTAAAAAATATTTCGATGAAGATAAACTTTTTTATCTGATGGACAATATAGGTACTATACTTATTTATCACATGGCCCATAACAGTTACACCGAGTTAGCCGACCTCACTTACCACGCTGACCTCATTCGTAAATCATTTAATCTTATTTCAAAGAGCAGGGGCCCACAGTGAGCTATAAAATTTAGACGACCACAGATTATTTATTTACAAAAAATACACCACAGTTGATAAAGATATTATTAAACGTGAGTTACAGGTTTTAAAATCTCACTTGACAAGGTTAGATTTATTGTTTGGGTGCATAAGTTAACTTCATCGAAGTTCAATTTAAACGAAAGATTTTATCTGGAAATGTTTAGAATCTTATATTTTACCGCGTAAACTCAGCGCAATAATGTTGGCGACATAATCGCCATAAGTAGCGCATACCTTAACATAACTCTAAATCATGTAACAAGCACTCCAAATTAATATATCCTGGCTCGCGCCGTGATTCCTAATATTATATTTAGACGTGACACGCGCTCGTTTGTATCAATTGGCCCCGTCTGCCTCACTGATATACTGCCGACGCTACTTTAGAACAATGACGGCACAAATTGCACGATTACAGGCCTAGCACCGCCCCGCACCCGCGACCAGCGGATTGTACACCAAACCAGAAATCTTAGTTCTCTGGCAAGAACAGACTAGATTTAATCTGTTCATCTAGTGTTAAATTTACAATAGTTAAAGGTGGCAGAAGCCATCATGGTTCTACTCCGGAGGCAACCTACAACCCTATTTCTGAAGGCGGCGATAAGAGACTTATATTTATAGAGACACAATAACTTACCTACGAATTGTCCTCTTATTATCAACAACGTCAATCAAATACCAAGCGGAAAAAAACGTAATCACTGTTAAGTGAAATACGCCTCGTTTCCTCTGCACCCTACTCCAGTCTCCATCCCTCTTTACCGTTCCATCAAAGTAAGAAAAAGCAAACATATCGATGTATGTCATAGCATATATTAGAGCACTTCCCATCTCCCAAGTCATTATTGTCAAACATTAATGTAAACTCGTTTGAAAATGTCATTAATAAAGCAGTATAGTGGGAAAATCTGCCAGCACTGCGCAAATAGAATAGATGGTGGAATTCGGTCTTATTGACAACGCTGCCGGACAGACATACATGGAGTTCGATAATGGCAAAGCTTAACCGCAGACCAAAGACAATGCGGAAAGAGCCACTGTCGTATAGTTCCGTGGTTTCCCATATTTCAGATTACTTATTTAGCGGAAACACATGACAATCTAAATTTATTAATCCCATGTTCTCAACCACGTGAGCTTGGGTAAGAGTCGGCTTGACCCACCCACCCCGGGAGGGTTACTAACTTAACCTTACTTAACATATGGAAGTCCCGTAATAGCCACACGTAAACCAATCTCCAAGATGGTTAGTATCTTCTGAAAATTTCCTCTTTGACACAAAAATAAGTATGGGAATCCAAATGAACTAAATGGAATAAATCTGCTGTAGCTAAAATCTTCTTTTCTATGCATTACTATAAAAGTTGTTCAAAATATGTAAATACTTTTCTTTTTGTTATGTGTCTTTAAGTTTTTTTGAATTTTATTTTACATTATAAGGATCCGTTGCGCATGTTTCTCAAAACACAAATAGTTGGTAGAAACTTAGTATTAGGACGTTAATATTGATATAATTTAAAACTAAGTACGAAATTATAATAAATTTATTATAAATAAGGTTCATTATACGTCGTATAAACTATATAACAAAAAATGATTTATTCATTTGTACATTGCAAAACGCACATCAATTCACGATAATTGCCATGACCACGGGTTTGAATATGTATGAATTTGAACAAACTGCTTTGCTTCATTTGAATACTTTAGAGACGGCAGTACTTATTTCCATACGCGGCTTTTACTTGTACCAAACTTAGTCACATGATAGCATTCTCAGCGCAAAATGTAGCATAATGTTACGCGTTTTGTAGCTTTATAGCTTAAACCTGATAACTACCTAGGGCCAAGGGAATACAAGTCTACAGAATACGAGAGACAAGAATAGAATGAAATTGTCAGTTAAACAGGTAAATATAGAGCACAGCGAACGTTCGGAAAATAAATACAAACAAAATAACCACTTCTCAACTGTGCAAATATTGGTATGTTAAATAAGAGATATGTAATAAACACGAATCGTAAATTTGAGAAGTAAATTTTGAAGTCGTTTCGGAAACACAAATGTCAAATATAAAGAGGTTCTGCTATTATCTACCCATTTTACGTTCTCTCACGTCATCCTCTTAGTGTTGTTTTCATAAATAGCGTATTTTATTACGAGACAGTATTTGCCAAGATGTTCCACATGATGCCATTCTCCTCATAATACCTATAGTACGTGCAAATACATACATAATATTTACCTATAACAGATGTATCAGTAAAAATACATCTAACTAAAGCTTATGAGTTATCAATATAATGAATAAACGTTCATACGTTTAAAATTAAACCAGCCAAAGTAAAAACACAAATGAATCTTACATCAGGAACACGCGATTACAATACCATTTAATAGCTTCATGTGCAGCGACGAGGCCGCGCCGGCACAAATCAGTCTAATGAGCGGATCACATGAAAGCCTTTTAATTTCCCATTTCGTGCGGGCACGGCGATATCGAGTGACTGTTATTAATATAGAAGCAGGGCCGGTCGCCGGTGGCGGCGCTCCCGACAGCCTCGATTACGACCGACCGTATGGAGGTATCGCAGACCCTCTCCGCAACTTATCTCCCACTATTAATTACGCTTAGATATGCACCAGACAAGTTTTAATGCAACTGCTTCATTTGTTGCTGCAACGAGAGTGCCATATCGGAGACGTTATAGAAGTGATAACTTTGTGCGGGTGACAGCCGGTCGGACGCCGAGCGCGAGCGCTAGAAACAACGTAGGTACTATCGGCCAGTGCGTAGATGACTGATAGTTCTGTCCGAACGTGGTACATTTAACACCGATACTGATCTGCTTATAAATCAGTTAGCCGGCGTTTTGCAAGCGACCAGTACAAGCGTGCAGTACACGATTAACGCAATTACAGCTTCTGTTCGTGAAAGAAATCGCAATAAGATCAGGTGGAGCCGCGGGCGGCGCCGGCGAACGGATAATAACACCCCACCAGGCTCAAATAGAACGGTGTTGCACATCGAGAGGGGCAACTATCGTGTTCTAAATCATTTTATATTGTAAGCACGTCCATCAGTTTAAGATTCAATTATTTATTAATTTTATGAACACTGATAATGCGACCGCTTCGCATCGAAGATTTTAAAACTCTTTTTTAGACAAAGATTATTTGATTTTATTTTTGAAAGCATAGGATGCCCGAAAATAGGTCGTTCAAATCATAATCTCAAAATAGGAGGTAGCTTAGGGAGAATAATGTGCTGTTAAAAAAGACAGCTGTATAAGGTAGGGGAAGCAATACCACGCATAAACCGCTGCTTCAAATTAAAAGCAAGCTACGTAATGTTAAATTGATGATCCTAAGGTTAAGTAAGTTTTAAAGGTGGGAAAACTATAGTTCAACCGGGGAGGTACCACCGCCGCCCTCATAACCCGCTGTGAAGCATTATTTATGTTTCGGTTGGAGAAGTGCGGTTGCCGTCTATACTTTGAAGCGAGGCGACCATCTTAGTTCTTAGAAGTAGCAACGCATCTATGTTCTAGCTCAGATAGGATTTCAGTCATGTTTGTGATTGTACTTGGATGTCTATGGGCTGCTACTACTTAATATCAGGCAGTTTACATGTTCGTTTGCTACTCTTCTCACATAAAAAAAAACTCTGCAGCCAACGGACATATACACACAACCTCGGAAAGAATTGAAGCCATATTAAAAGTGCATGTATAAAGTATAGTGAATAAGTAAGTAAAGTGTAGTAAATAATAAGTAAATTCATTGCTCCTCCGAGGCATCGAGATGGTTGCCTAGCTGTAAGTGTAACCAGCAACCACATCTCTCCAACCGAAATACAAGAGTTACTTCACGGCGAATTATGCGGGCAGCAGGGGTACCTCCACAGTCGAACTATATTTTAATACCTATCAAATAACCTCAAGAGTAAGATTACAATAACAATGCATGTGTAACGTAAATCTAGTGGCGTTTATCGATCGATCGAAAATTATATCGTAGCGTTTTATTATATTCGTAGCATATATTTTTATTATATATTCATATATCACATCTTCGCAATCTTTTTTGGGATCTTTATAAAATAGACGCAAAATATAATGATGAAACCTTAATACCTTCTTTAAAGATACTTAAATAATAATTGTAATAAATATCGTTGCCACCATAATTCACTACTTATCTTATGTTTACGGGAAGTTTGGAGTTGTAACTTGTATCTATATAATATTGTTTGTGTACCATCAACCAATTTATTTCTGATTTTTCGTTATAAATTTATAAATAACCTTTTTTAAATTTTATTATAATTTTTAACCTTAAGAGTATAAAGGATTCATGCGGTATTTTTTAGGAATCACAACTATCTCCCTGAGATATGAAGCAGTCCTCTTATTACCAGCAGGGTAGATTAAAAGCGGGACTAATAAAAAAAAATTGAATCTCTGGACACTTTTAGACAGGCACAGATAAGCAGGATAAACACGTATTTTGTTTATAATAAAATATTAATTTACCTTCTTCAAAATATGCCGTCGCAAAAAAGGGTATTCTTGGAACCCTAATAATCTCAGCTGCTACGAGGATTAGGAGGGTAGGACATCCTTACGATTATAACATTTTCGTAGTTTAGTTTGAAGTTGTAAATGTGCAAGCAGTCCGTTATATCAGCCATCATAACTCACGGTGCTGAGCCCGAACCAGTCTGCTAAAAATAATTGTTTCGGAGCGACGTCCTGCAGAGGCTATCTACTACAAGACTTGTTCCTTCTCTGATACAAACTACGAGAACATCCCGTATCAGAGGCCAGCAACCTTACATTCGGACTTGAATATCAAACAGAATATATCACTTTTCCTTCACTGAAAATCATTAACAAAAACACATCGTTTTATGTTACGTATTACAACATAGGTGTAGCTGTGAGCCCTTTAAAGATTGAAAAAACGTTATAACAAGCGTGTCGGTTATTACAAAAATAAGTTTAAATTTTACCCTAAACCACTAATTATCATTACTTTCTATACCGTCCACTTATTTTTAATGAATAAAATGTTATCAAGTCCTGCTACAGATATAGCGTTTCTTAGTTAAGTTCATACGCAAGACCTATCCATTAAATTAACAGATCTCGTAATATCAGATACAATTAAACAGGTAATATCTTAGTGTTTCAATAGTAACAACCACTAATCTATTCAAGCTCTAAGAACACAATGAAGGAAATGCTTATCTGAGAATTATAATGATTTATTTTATTGCGCCAGGACATAATTTATCAATGAGAAATATTACAGAGCTAGACAAATAATACATATAGTTAAAATTTTTCAAATGTGATATGGTTCGCAATCAATATTAAACAGCCCATGGAAACACCAGCTCAAACATGATTAAAATTCTACCTTACGTAATAGCGATATAGTAACAACGTATCAGGAGTAAAAGGTGGTAGAGCCGTTAGAGCTCCCCTGGGGCGGTACCACCGCCACCCTCATAACCCGCCGTAAAGCAACATGTTCTTCATGTATTGTGTTTCGGTTAGGGAGGAGTGGTTGCCGGATACACATTATTGGAGGCGACCATCTTAGTCCTCAAGACTAGGAATGTATCCGCGTCCATCTTTAAATAGAACCTCTGTTCTATTTGAGATTGGATGTGGTTGTTCATGGGCTGCAGTAACCACTTAACGTCAGGAGACCTGCATGTCCGTTTCCTATTCTTTCATAATAAAAAAAAGTTATACAGATCAAACAGAGGCTTAAGAATGAGACCTGTATCCAGAATATGCTCAAATGCTCAGTAGCCCTTCACAAAATATTAACATCCAAGCTCAGCAGAAGAAGTAAAATTCGAGTCTACAAAACAGTTATTAGACCAATTTGGATCTATGGATAAAGCGTGGACGTTGATAATGTCAAAGCAAAATGCAAGCTCTTAGTACTCTTTGAAAAAATAACGAAGACGAAATGAAATGACGAATATTGGGGAGTAAGAAAATAATATGGAGATGAAAGGCCCAGTGGATGAAATTATAAGCGAAATGTGCAAATTCCGCAATGATATTAGTTTAAAATCGTACCTATAAGAAATATAAACCGTACCTTTACTGTATACACACGGACAGATGTCCGAACAGACAAAATACAAATAACTAAATAAAGAAAAATTACAGAAGAAGAAAATACAAATAACTAAATAATTCTTCTTAATTTAGTTATTTGTATTTTCTTTTTCTTCGTTCTTGATAAAATGTATGTAATAACGGAGAATTTATGGCAATTAATAGTATGGACATCGATAGTTTTGTTAAAGACAGTACCAAAATTGAACCAGTAAAGGATAACAATACAGCTTTGAGTAATGTCGATCGAAATCAGCACGGATGCATAAAATAGTTTATTGATTGTGATTGCTATGCATTTCCATTCGAGATAATGTGAAATACTTCGATGAACGATAAACGGCAAATTGAAGATGATTGATACTTCTGCCAATGCCAAAAGTGATTCGCACATTTATGAACGAACATTTATTTATCTGGTTCTTTTCAAATCAAAATCAAAATAGGAATACTACAATTATCAAGGTAGGTTGACTCTACGAATACAACAATTAAAATAACATTAAATCTATTTTCGTAGACACCATTATATAATTAGATGTAGATAGACAAAATTCAAGCCTGTTGATAAAAGGAAATAAAAAGTAAATTTTGAATGTAACAATATAGATATTAAATAAAAGTAAATTTATATTTCTCGTATTAAAATTTTCATTTACTGTTACGTTCTTATATAAGATTCCTTCTTCGTGTTTTTTTTGCCTTCTTTAATTTTTAGTCACATTTTTATTAACTACAAAAAGAGAATTTTTTTAACTCTTTTGCATACAAACATTATTTTTTATACGTTTACTCTCGAGCTCAGACAGGATTTCAGTCGTTTTTGTGGTTATACGTGGGATGTCTATGGGCTGAGACTACTTAACATCAGGTGGCTTGCAAGCTCGTTTTCTACTCGTCTTACATAAAAACTGTGTTAAAATCTTTTTGTTATCTATTAATAAGTCAGTCGTTAATATTGTTGCATACTTTAATGATCATGAATGCTCGTTTGAAGTGCTCACGCCGCGAGGTGCACTGAAGTATGCATTCATTGCTATCGTGTTCCGTTTCAATTGAATAATGAAATGGAAAAAATATTTTCGTGTACAAAAATATATATTTTTAAATATAATTTTAAAAACATTCCTCTATCACTAGCAGATTAGTGGAAGGCAAACTGTTAACAGTTTCCCCTGCCACCGCAGTTTAGAAGTGACTACAAGCGATACCACTGGTTCGAAATATTGGCAGTTAAAATGCGTTAATCGTGAGTACCCGTTATATGTAAAATATATAGAAAAATGTATTATTTCCACGATGATATTGGTTTAAAATAAAAAAAAAATTACAACAATTCAAGTGGATGACTAAGATTTTAAGCAATACCCAAAAATACATAATATCGGGTAATTTGCATGCTCCTTTGCTGCTCTTCTCACGTAAAAAAATATGATATGTTATAATAATAGAAGTACCTTTTCCACATCCTAACATCCTCATATTCCATAGCACCAAAGTATTTAATAGAATCAACGTTCAATCACGGCACCGGGCCCGTTCAAAGACGCGGCAATGTTAAATCGAGCCCCGGCAGAATATAGTTATCGCCATATTAATTACATGCTCTTACACTACTCTCACTTACGTTTTCGTATACCTATCTACCTAAAATCCTTTTATGGCGAACGAAAAGGGGGACGTCCTACACCTATGGTTAAGGTAAAGGTGGGAAAGCAATAGTTCGACCGGGGAGGTACCACCGCCGCCCTCATAATCCGCCGTAAAGCATTACTTGCGTTTCGGTTGGAGAGATGCAGTTGCCGGGTACACTTAGAAGCGAGGCGACCATCGTAGTCCTCAGGAGTAGCAACGAATCTACGTTCGAGCTCAGATAGGATTTCAATCGTAATTGTGATTGTACGTGGATATTTATTGGCTACGACTACTTAACATCATGTGATTTGTATGTTTGCTACTCTTCTCACATAAAAAAAATCTTTTTTTCTTTTACTACCATTACCGACACCGTTACCAGTAAACCAAAAGCTTTTAAAAGTCTCACCTAGATTAATAATAATCCCTTCAAAACCCTTCCTTTGAGCGTTTTGTTATCACCGACCTAATTAATCACTTGGACTCTAAATTTATAGCCGCCTCGCGAGACGAGACGAGCAAAAACTCGCCACTTGAAAGTCCTTAATCTTATTTAGTTTAAGGCACGACAAGAACTCCATTTTTGTTACGGAACCCTGACAGGTTATTTAAGGGCATAGGGTTCTTCAACTCGAAAAAATAATAGGTTTGTTATTTACAAATATATTCCCAGATTACGATCTTCTGTAGTTTTTGTAGGGCCATGAAAAGTAAAACACTCTGAAGAAACGTGAAAATGTTAACAAAAATCGGCTTAACGGTCATGCATTTACAGATTGATTAGGTATGTTTAACTAACGCCCCGCGTAATCAACACTAATAACTTACAGTGATTTATATTAATTACTTGAGAGTTGCTATGTCCGCTTTTCAATTCAATCTTCAAATAATTTAATTGTTACCAAAGTTACATAGAATTTTAACACTTTCCCTGCGGCGCGGATATATATACGATCGGGTCAGTATTTCGGGAGACGGCATAAAACTGGAGGTTATTTGATTATACTGAAGATACGCCGACAAATTACTGAAATATTGTTTTTTTAGTATATGTGTGTCATCTACGAATACATAGACGTAATGTCCGCCGCCAGTGTTGTAGCGCCGACGTAAAAACAGCATTTTTGTTCGCCCGTAATCCATACACATTTGTCGCTACAACACAGGTGTGCAGGTGTACAACACAGCAATGTTGTAGCCGCAGGGAAAGTGTTAAACTATTGTCATCGTGGAATTTCTACATTTTATTATACAACAGGTAGTCATGATTAACGCTTAAATGCCGATATTTCGAACCAGTTACATGGCTCGTGGTCACGGCGAAACAGTGACCACGAGCCGAAAAAGGTAGGTTAAGGTAAAGAGTAGAAAGTTTAAAATTCTGTTGATTTTACTTTTGCACTGATATACATTTACAGGTTAAAGGAAAGGAGATACAGACATTTTGAACAATACCTAAATAAGCTTTTTAGCAAATGTCCAGCGACAAAGCAACTAAACTACGTCACACGAACCCTCTTATCTTACGTTTCGTATTTATGACAAAGTAACAAAGAGTTACTGCTGAGTGGGTCGCCAATTTAATTAAAAGGTAAACGAAAAAGCAGCCTTATTCCGAAAACAAGGCGGGCCACAATTTCTTAGAACCGAAATATCACTGCAGTTGGCAACGCCCGTGTTTCCCTATTCCACTAGATTTTATCTTCCCAGCGGTGGACTTAAGGTAATAACGATGGCTCTATTTCAAGCATACTTAATGTCATATCATAAGGTAAGACGTCCAATTTTGTCTGGGTGAAGAAAGGAATATTATTGGAATATTATATTTATTGTCTAACTTTTCAGAGGTGCCATTGATTCTTTCTATCATTTTTAGTTCTATTGTTAAGGACTCTGTTGAGAACAAACCAAATGATAAATGATCATTCTAATCTGTCTATCCATAGCCTTACTGCCTTACAGCTGGACATATGCGTTTACTTGAAAAGAAGGTTTTGCAGTGGTCATTACGCTAGGCTATGAACGTTTGAGCAAAATATTTTCTAAAAAACACGGTTTTTTTTCTGGAAATATCCAAAATGTTGTGCTGTAATCGTCTCCTATCATGTCCGTGGGACGAAAGAAAATATATTTTAATCTTACACCTATCTGACAAAGACCTAAGAGATGGTATACTTGAAGTTATTGGAATTGTTATATGTTACTGCAGTTAACGCCAATGTATATCACGTTTTTTCAAAAATATTCCAAGATCGCTTTTTCACAATCAAAACCGAAATTCAAAGCATGCTCTGATAAAATTCTCGCACAATTTACTCCATCCAAACAGGCACTTACACACGTTTTTCATTCACCACTTAAAACGAACCGCTTCCATTCCACTGTAGAACGGGAGAGTCATTGTTTGCGCCAAACTAAAAGGCGGTATGAAATATGTGGAAAAGGAACAGTCGAAATAAAAGTTCATAATGATAATGATATTATGACGCGAGACATACGTGATAGTTCGACTAACTCAGAATATTGTTTCGTTAAAGATAAGTAACGAGGAAAAGATTGGTGAGGATACAAACGAGAAAAGGAATTTATGTATATAAGGAAGGATAATTGTTTTTTGTACGTATTTTTTCTTATACATAGGAAAAAGAGAAAACGAGTGTGCAGGCCATCTGTTGTTAAGTGTTAGCTCATTCAAATCCGCTCACAAATAGAACTGACGTATTATCAAAGGTCGTATGTAGATCCGTTTTTGCTGCTGAGGGTTGATATATACGCCCCACTTGAAAATGCAAACGGCAGTCACACCTTTCTAAATGAAACACAAGAAGGGAAGTTCTTCTTATCGTATCGGATTAAAAGAATGACAAAGGTATACAATACACCTGCCTATACAAAGATTTCTTTTATCAAGCCAACTCTATAAAGAGATAAATTAAATATACGCTATAAAAATATTTCGAACGGGAGCCCATAAACATTTAACAATTGAAAATTTGAATTAATGGGATAAAAATCTGCTACTGTTAGTAGCCTAATGTGTTAAATAGCATTCCTAACTATATCAGAATTCGCAGTTTCAATTGCTTAGGAATAGTTAGACTTTAAAAGAATGTATTTTAAACTATAATTTTACTTTTACGTTCAGTAATAAGCGTTTTTTCCATTCTTTCTTTCCATCCACAATCTAGTGATCGGGCAGCGGTCGTATATTAAATGGTTTACAGCACTGCAACGTCTGACTCCCTGCAATTTCTGCTAGGGTTTTTACTTAGAATTCTTTTTAGACTTAGCAATTTGCACATTGTTAACCTGTGGTTTACGTTTCCTTTTGCCGTCTGATTTGTTGTTCCTTCACCACATTTTCCTTCTACCCCGTTAGCAGTTTGAATTCTTGTTTGCTGCTAAGTGCTCTGGGAAAATGAGAGATCAAGTTGTTATAAAGTCAGTCAAGTGAGAGGACTAAGCGCTAAAAGCTCCATAGCTTTTTATGGAGTAACGTCTGAATAAAAGCCGCTTATCTGGAATGATTTTTGTTGGAAGCGCTGAGAGTGTTATTTTTGCTGCGGACCCGATTCAATGGTTACAAAAATGTCGTCTTGAAAGCGTTGCAAAATACAAAAATGTCTACAAAGTCTTATGTTATATTAAGTTTGGTATTACTGTAAACTAATTAGACAGTTTAGATCTATTAAGATCTTAGATATATTAAGATCTATTAAGTAATACATTGCTTCTAACGAGGTATTGTGCCAGGCCTCGCAAAGAAGAAATGCTACTGGTACCACTAATTATAAGGGCGACCAACTACCCATTCGGCAGGAGATCAAAATTGGCACGTGGAATATCCGTGGCTCATTACAACCTGGAAAACTGTCAGTAGTTGAAAAGGAAGCAATAGAGCATAATGTTGACATACTTGGTGTTAGTGAAACACATATGCGTGGAGAAGGCCATTTTACTACAAGCGACGGGAATACTATATACTTCTCAGGAAACAAGGATTAGCGGAGTCGGATTTATCTTACCACCCCATATTAATAAATACGTTGTGGGCTATAAACCCATTTCGGATAGAATAATCTCCCTAAAATTGAACACCCGACTACAAAAACTGAACATCTTGCAAATATACGCCCCGACTGAAAACGCTAAAGAGGAAGATAT
>DWON01006569.1:0-13748 GCA_018251015.1 Phocides pigmalion okeechobee
GGTGACGGTGGTGCCGCCCGGGGCGAGCTCTAACGGCTTTACCATCTTTAAAATTTTAATTTACTTAACGATGTTTAATTAATGTACGTGCATTTACTTAAGATTTTTACTTATTTTTATTAAAATATATTTTATTACTTTATAATACTAATTTTTAAACTACATTATTTTGTTTCACCAGTATTTTTATTAACCTACGTTAATAAACTACCATGTTATGTATTACTAAACTTATTTTATATTAATTTTGTTTTTTTTTTATTAAACCACATTATTTTACTTTTATTTTTATTAAGTTACATCACTCAACGTTATTTTATCGCTCAACTTCAATTTGATATCATGTTATTTTTATTAACCTCCGTTAAATTAATTTAACGTTATTTCTATTCATTTGCATTACGTTATTTTTATTAAGTTAGGTTTTAATTTGAAATTATTTTTATTATTCTAACGTTTTTTTTTACAAAATAGGTTACATTTAATATATCGAAACCCAAATTTTATCAATAGGATGTTTACACACCCACCTTGTTCACATAAGGAAAGTCCCACGTGACGTCACGTGAACCAAAAGAATGTAGTGACACAACACAATTTGCGTCATCGAGAACTTCAGAGGAAACTTGAACGCAAAAACGTCAAGACCTATCTAATCTGTCGGGTAATATCTAGTTTTTGACATTTTGTAACGATAACGGTCTGTGGTCGCTGCATCTCTGAGTTCTGTGAGTCAGAACTTCCGATATTGGGTCGTTTACCCGACCGCGTCGAATTTGTGGCGCAACTGTGCAACAATGAGATTTATCCGACGTTACGATACCAAACATGTATAATAATTGTTATATTTTTATATAATGAAAATAATAATTTTATGAATGTATATTTTTACAATAATATTTTTTAGCACGAAACATTTTAAGTACAATAATAACGTTCAATCTATATCCATACATGAAATAAGAAAGATCGATATATCTGATATATTTTAACTACTGATAATATAACATAGAACTATTTTTATCTGATTTGTGGTGACTATAGTAAAAGCTCGGCTTAATATGCGACATGCAGGTCGTGTTTGAGTTAGTCCGAGACATATCAATAGAATTAAGCATATTTACTGCAAACGAAGAAACTTTAAGTAGAGCGAAAAACAGTCTTAAAATTAAGCTATATATGGCACCTTAAAAATGACAAAGATCTAAATAAAAACATGACGATTTAGAAAATATGAAGCTTTGCACGAACATAAATTTTATAAAGACCAGAATATTTTTAGTGCACCTTAAAAAGCTTCATAATACTTAAATTATATATGTACAATATTTTTTTCATAATATTAGACACAAAATAGATTTCGAATTGAAACCTTGAAATTTAGATTTAAGTCTCTATTACTCTATAAATTCTCTAAATACGTATTAAGTAGATAGTTTTACAGTTAGACACAGAATACTTGTAGTCATCATATAGATCGACTCGGTTGAGTATCGAATACATATATTTTTAAAGATCTTTGTACAATACCAAAATAAGAATAAATAAAATTAAAATCTGCATACGTAAATCTATAAAATTTTAAAATTTATTTTATCCAAATATTCTGAATCATTACCAACAGCACATAATTCAATCATAATTAATATTATATCGAAATCATAATTAATATTATTTGTAGTACTATTCCAACTAAGTAAAAGGGACACGATCGTGTGGCGAAATTGCTATTGTTTTTAAATTCGTGGTAAAATTATTAGTATCAGTTGACTTCACCTACTGACTTTGAAAATTTTCCTTGAGCAGACAAAAGCTTTTTCCTTTTAAATTTGAGTCACAGGCTGGTATTTGCAACAATGACGTGCGCCTGATAATATTGTCAAGGACAATATTTAGGTCTCATTTGAATACTCTCTGCACTGCTCTTGACTTTTAGTTGTTGAACAATGCATTATAATATTTTAGCGTGACAATCTTTGGCATTTAGAAATTGATAAACATCTTATTTTGCAACCAAAAGTTTAACATAACGTTACATTTGAAATGTTTATTTGCTACATCTTTTAAGGGTAAATATTTTATAGTTTCAAAATATATTTTTATACATAATTTACATGTTATTTATATAATAATAAAACCTAACCTAAACAATTTAAAGGGAGTCCGTGCCCATGCAACATGATGACCAGAACACTATCCACATTCCCGCGTTGAATAGCGATCGCAATTCTCACCGCAAAGTATGAACCAGCTTTTGTTAACAGCGGCGTCGAGTAGTTTGAGCTCAGATAGGATTTCAGTCGTGTATATGATTGTACGTGGATGTGTATGGACTGCGACTACTTAACATTAGGAGGTTTGCATGGTCGTTTGCTACTTTAATTCATTACTATACATTATTGTGCCTCAATCTTTAAGGACACATTCTCTACAAATGTTCTAAAGAAATCATGATTTTATTGTTGAAAGGAAAACGAAAGTGTTTCTAATTCTAAGCATTTTTTGTTTTGCTGAGTCAATGGACAAGCTCAGAAATGTACTTTCCTTGAGAGACTTCATTCTTTTCAGAAACTTCATTCTTTTTATGTTACGAAGGTTTAAAGTCTAAGCTTTGATCTTGTGTGCTCACTGTGTTATGTCTAGTCCCAGCAGCAGGCAGCAGCAAGCAGACAGGGCCACCAACCACTAACCAAGTGGACTTGGACTGCGTTCACGTCACAAGGCAAGCGACTATGTTGAGGTTACGTTAAAGAGAAGCTTCTAGATGTTTACCAAGAAGAAGTTTTAGAAGGTCGATGGTACCTACCTAGATTTATTACACTTTCCAATAAATCGTTGCAAATAAATGTAGCATTAATATAGATTAATATTTCAGACAGACACTCAAATTTTATTTATTTGTCTATACAAATCTGTAATATCAAAATAAACGTTTTCTACTAAGTGCATATATATACGGTACACGGTACATATACCAAAATAACATTTTTTACTATTTTTGTCTGTTTGTTCCGACTAATCTCTGTAACGGCTGCACCGATTTTGACGGGACTTGCACTGGCAGAAAGCTGACGTAATAAGGCTAGTATTATATAAAATAAATGAAGAAGAAATCGCGGGCACAGCTAGTTAAAGAATATAATAAATCCTGATAAACATTGAACAATTCATTTCAAGAACGCAAATCTTATTATTTCTTTAATCCACATCGGGAAGGTCATGACCGTTGACGCGTGTTATTGCATTTTCCTTAACCGATTTTGCGAAAACATATACAAACAGCGATTTCTGAGTAAGTGTAAAGGATAGAAATAACTATCTATCTTACTAACTAAGCAAACGAATGTTAATCTATATGAGTAAACTAGCGACCCGGCCCAGCTTCGCTCAAGTTAGAAAGTTTATATTTACTTACATTATTTTTCTTTCATACACGCATCCAGTCATTAGTTGCAAAAACTAGTAATTATAAACATCTATTTCGAACGACGAATGAATTACGATATTGACATATTTAATAATATAATGTCTCACCCAATTTCCAAAAAAAACTTAACTTGTTATGCACCAAAACCTTCCTCAGCAATCACTCTAACTGTTTTTGAAAACTGTCAGAATATCCGTCTAGTACTTTTGAGTTTACCGTGAACAGACAAACAGACGCGATGGGGGAATTTGCTTTATAATATTTACACGCACACAATATCAAAGACTGGTATCGTCATCGATTTTTTGATAATTGTTCAAAATCATTACTTCATGGTATGGTATGGTGTGCAGGCCACCTGATGTTAAGTGGTCACTGCAGCCCATGGACAACCACGTCCAATCTCAAATAGAACAGAAGTTCTATTTAAGGATGGACGCGGATGCGTTCCTACTCTTGAGGACTAAGATGGTCACCTCCAATAACGTGTATCCGGCAAGCACACCTCCCCAACCGAAACACAATCCATGAGGAAAATGTTGCTTTACAGCGGGCTAGGAGGGTGGCGGTGGTGCCGCCCCGGGCGAGCTCTAACGGCTCTACCACCTATAATATATAACATAAAGCTGTTGTGTTGTACATATGAGTCAATATTTGAAGCTCGTTTGTTCCGAACAATGAACTACTGGGTGTCCTAAACCGGATATTACGATAACGTTATCAACAGCGACTTTCCCGAATTGAATTTTTGTTACATACTCGTACATGTACAAAAGCTTGTTGATAAGCGTTCAAAAGAACTTTATCGCATCACGATGGAGAATAGTTTTGGAGTTTACTTCTTGAAATTTTCGTATATTTTATTTGAATATTTGTTGGAACATCTTATTCATATTGTTACGATTATCGGCTACACTTATAAATGAGGTCATAATTTTAACCCTAAGGACTCGTAACGTATCTACGTAAGAGTTTAGGCAAGACTTTACTCCTGTTTGAGTATTACGGATATTCATGAGTTGCACCGACTATTTATAATCAGGTGGCCTGCATGCTCGTTTGCTGATCTTCTCACAAAAGTTTTTTATAGAAATCACTACTTACATTATGTTATTAGTATTTCAATTTATATCACTCAATTTTATGTTACATGTGTCAGCCCTATATTTCTTGTAATTTCACTTATTGTAATTGTAATTTGTAAGTTGTAAGTTGTACACTTGTAATTTATTATTATGTAGCGGTATATATTAAATTATTATTATATTAAATGGTATTAAAGGTGATAGAGTCGTTAGAGAACGCCCGGGGTGGTACCACCGCCACTCTTATAACCCGCCGTATCGCAATGTTCTTCATATATTGTGTTTCGGTTGAGGAGGTATGGTTGCTGGATACACATTATTGAACACGACCATCTTATACCATCCTTATAATATAACTTCTGTTCTGTTTGAGATTGGACGTGGCTGCCCATGGGCTGCAGGGACCACTTAACATCAGGTAGCTTGCATGCCTACCTACCTACCTACCTACCTATATATATATATAATAAATATATAACATATGACTTCCAAGTTCCACGTATATGGATGGTACTAATAGTAACTTTCATACGACATTTGTTTAACGGATTTATGTGCTATCTGCGTATTTGCTAGCGATATTTCGCTATCACCGTTATTGTTGGCAGTTTCCGACCGATATTACAAGTACTCTTTTATCGAAAGCTCACAAAAATGTTTATATGCAGCGAACACAGATGTAATAAAAAAATAGACTCCCAATGGAAAGGAGCCATAAAATATATGCACTAAAGTCTTTTTATGTTGTAAGGTATGTTTTTATATTGTAATGTTATTAGGCTTAAGAGTAACAAACGAGCGTGCAAGCCTACGAAATTAAATGTACATCCACGTCTAACCTAAAAAAGGACTCAAGTGTATAAGTCGAACATAGCTTCTCGTGAGGACTAAGATAGTCGCCTCAGACAAATAAAAGAAACACGAAAATTCATATGATTTTTTAGTTTCGTTATAGAAAATTTATCCATCTCGTTTAGTGAATTCTTCTTTATGGTTTAATTATAGGAAAATTATTCATCTTCTTTAATATTAGGAGTCTATTTGGTAGCTACGTCAATGTTTACAAAGGTGTCCGAACTAGAGACAGGAAGCCGAAAACATGTAAGATTGTTAATGAACACAAACGCGGTCGGAAGTTCACTCATTGCATTGTTAGGCTACAAGAACAATGTTTACTCAGGTCATTGAACCCTGTCCTGAACACCTTTGACTAATAAAAACAGCAACAAGTTTTTTTATGTCAGAAGAATAGCAAACGACATGCAAACCACCTGATGTTAAGTAGTCGCAGCCCATAGACATCCACGTACAACCACAGACACGACCGAAATCCTGTCTGAGCTCGAAAGTAGATACGTTATTACTCCTGCGGACTAAGATGGTCGCCTTGCTTCAAAGTAAACCGGCAATCTCCCCTCTAACCGAAACACAATGCTTTACGGCGGATTATGAGGGCGGCGTTACCACCGCCGCCGGTTTAGCCGTCGATGGGCGGTGTTGACCACTTAACATCAGGCGAGCAGCATACTTAAAGGTGGGAGAACTATAGTTCGACTATCTCGACTCTCCCTATTATTCGCCGTAAAGCATTACTTGTGTTTCGGTTGGAGAGGAGCGGTTGTCGGCTATACTTTGAATCCAGGCGACCATTGACCTTGGGAGTAGCAACGTATCTACGTTCGAAATCACATAAGATTTCAGTCTAGTTTGTGGTTGTACGTGAATGTCTATTGCCTGGTCGTGTTTGTGGTTGTTCGTACGTACTATTGGCTACGACTACTTAACATTCGGTGGTATGCATGCTCGTTTGCTACTCTTCTCGCATAAAAAAAACAATTCTTTATCACCATCAAAGATCGCAACAAAAAGTCGACAAAGGCTTATAAATGCAAAAGAATGCCGATTCGTAACTCGATCCATCGTTTTCCTGCGAAACTGAGACGAGGCCGATTCTATTTAGTGATGTAATGCATTCTTAAAACCAAATCCGATACGAAACACAATGTGCCGTTAATTAGACCGAACGGAGAACTTGTATTAAGGTGCTTTGATCACATCCTGTGTCTGTTTAATGTGAGAATCATGCAGGCCATCCGATGTTAAAAAGTCTCTACATCCCATAAACAAATATGAAAATGTAGCAAATTTTACCTCAACTAGGCCCGAAGTCCTCCCGAAGGTTGAGCGAATACACTCTTAAAAAAACTTTTAAGTAGCCAGCAACCACACCTCTGTACCTGAAACACAAGAATTGCGTCACGGGGATGAGAGCAATGGTGGTACCTATATATTATTCTGTCACTATTAAATCATAAATAATCCGTATAGTATAGCAGTTCCTTATGATTTAAAACTAATATCATCAAGGAATGTATATATTTTAATATATAACGGGTACTCACAATTAACGCTTTTTAATTGCTGATATTAACTGACTGATGAAACCTTCGCCATGCCAGCCTTATGCTAGTAAGTTGACACTGCCGTTCATTAATATATCGCTACTTTAAAACAAAAGGGCCATAAAATCCTTTTTATTGTACAAATTCAAATTTTGTCGGTCACATACCCGAATCAACCATTAAAAGCAGAATAAAAATATCTTTCTAACAGTGTATAACACCTATTTATCAGTTTTAAAATTACAGAGCAATTATACAAGAACTGATTTTGAAAACTTTAAATGGCTCTCCTGTAAAATGTTTCGAAGTAATGATCTGTTGGCTCTATGTAGATTCAGAAATCCACCTAAACTCGATCGAAATTACGTTGCTACTTGAAAGTACTGCCTGTTTAAAATTCGTATTACACAACCGTTCATTAATTGAACATATGTACGCAAAAATACTCAAATTTTTCAACTGTCAAAAGATAATTCTTCAAAATGGCATAAAATTTCTTCTACAAAAAGGAATTGAAGAATGTTTCAAAATTATATTTGTGCCTGATTACGATAATAACGCATTTACCTGTCAAACATTTACGTTTAACATATTTTATATTTATTAACAACTCATTTGAACACATTACATTAATTATGTATATCATCATTCAAATCATATAATAATAACAAATATTTCGGTTCCAATTTCGATTAATCAAGTGACGGCCATCTTTGAAACCCAAAATAAAACGGTTCACAATGTATAATAACACAA
This sequence comes from Phocides pigmalion okeechobee, assembly GCA_018251015.1. Taxonomy (NCBI): domain Eukaryota; kingdom Metazoa; phylum Arthropoda; class Insecta; order Lepidoptera; family Hesperiidae; genus Phocides; species Phocides pigmalion. The sequence continues at coordinate 7,671 of DWON01006569.1, forward strand.
TTAGGTAACAACAAAAAGCTATTGCGTTTGTTATTAAAACGACATTTTTTCTTCGGGACAAAGACACTAATCTCGACCACTCGGGTGGTCCGGCTTGAGATATTCACTTTTTATACGTTCCGACTAATCAGATCAACTATAAATCCGAAAAAATGGATACTTTACAGCTTATTGTTTGCGTTATAGCCGTATAGAACGGCATTCGTAGAATTAACGAACAATCAATATGTACCTAACGATAAAGTTGAAGAAATACGTGGTTTTCTGTTTTCGTTTCAAAATCAATCACTTTAAGTAAATGGGTGTCTATAGAACTATATTCGCTCTTAAATTCGAGATATTTAATTTTTATTTTAAATTTTATATGGACACTTTATGTATGTATGTCTATATAAATATAAATAATACAATTAATTAATAGAAAGTTACAGTATAAATAAAAAATCGCTTAGAAATTCATAACTTCTTAAATCAAATCAATGAAAAATATGTATTATTGCCATTAAAAATATACTGGGACATGTCATTGAATGGATTTATAAAGAAAAAAAAAGAAATATCTTATTATCAGCTACAATTGTACATATATTCTATCATACAGTGGAATGATCCTGGCACACACGATTAGCAGTCTCAAGTGCTAACCATCTTTCTGAAATTATACTCTATATATATTTTTTTTGTTTTTTTTTTATCAACGACTAATTTAAAAAGAGAGCCGAAAGTTTTTTCCGCCGACTTTTTTCTCAGTCAACCTTAGCCAACAGGGCGCTGAAAGCCGATGCACTGATTTTACATTCTACCCTCGACATTCATTAAGTGTACGACACCTTACAATAAAATAAAATATTTGAATTTCAATTTAAAAATATCGCTACTATTAAGCTACAAATCGTTCTGACAAAAGAATCTTAAATCAAACTAATCAAAATTATTATATTCGTTGCCGCTCTCGAGAAAAATAGGGTAGTTGCGCTAAAAATAAAGTAGATTGGAAAAAATGTCATCGAATCGGACGACATCACCTGATCGCCCCACCTGCCTATTTCGTTTTACCTGAACTTCTTATAAAAAGGGACTGTAGTACTAGCTCGTGAGGCATTATATGCGTCGCGGTACACGGACCGCTCTCTGTTTCAGTTATGATTGTAACACTAGATTGCCGTAATAGTTTAAGTGAATAAATCGCTAACTTTATATTTGATTAAATCCTTGCAGTATCGCTTCTGATGCCCGAAGCGCCCTCTATATTTCTATATGTTCTCTGTCATCATGATCATCTGTTCATGTCATTACATGATAACATTAAATATTCGTCGAAAATGTTATTATCATTTACCATCACATCGCTAGCCTTAAATCAAGTATTGCAAGCATATAAGAAAGTAAGTGTGATATTTGCAATCTCGATTGAAACGTATAAACACTAGTAGAAAGCTTAGAAAGTTTTAAAAGGATTCTTTTGCTAGTATATAAGATAGATATAAAAATATATTTTACTTTAATTAAAACGGTTTCCATCAATTACGTTAATAAACACATTCATTCTCACTCACAGAACAGGTTTTATCGCGGTTTATAGAAAAAACATGGAATAGAAGGACATTAAAATTCTACCTGAGCCTATGTTACTTGCAAACGAAACACAGTTCGTCTTTAGACCAAGTAGACTGATAATCGGAAAGATCCCGGAAAATCCTTGGCCTCGAAGACCACAGGACCGGTTAGAGTGGCAACAAGTAGAGTACCCCTATGTCCTGCAATTAACTTCTAAAGGCTTCTATTGACCTCAAAATATGGATGAATATGAACCACTTATGAGACCACCACTGAACATATAAAACATGTATATATGTACATATAAGCATAGTTATACATGTAACAAGTCATACTTTTTGCCCTTAGTAATAATGTTTGAGTGACGTAATATAGACGAAAGTAGTGACATCTACGTACGAAACCAATAACTAATCAAAATGCTAAGAACACAATTGTTTTTTCTATCGTATGTAGATGGCGCTGTATACAATAATATTATAAATTATGTGTTACAATGGCGCTGATAGTATCATCTCACGATAAAAGTACATTTTGATATATTTTCCCAATCATACCAGAAGAATAACTACAAAAAGATACAAATCACTTAATTTCTAAACAGGAAGTGGTCGAAGGCTGTACGTGAAGCAGTCGGGTCGCGGGTTCACGCGGTATTTACTGAGCAGCACGCCAGGATGCGCATCGTGCAATACGAAGTGGAATGTACCGTCAAAACAACATATATTTTTCGTTCAAAAACAGATGTTCTTCATCAATCAATAATCTATATCTATTCATATAATAAAACTGTAACTGATCGCTGTCTGTACATGGCAAATATATTTAAAAAATCAAAATGGGGTGCCTTTATAGACGCAATAGAACCCAATTGTTTTTTTTAATTTTCTCTGTTTGTCGGTATGTCTCTGTCTGCATATATCTCTATATATATGGATATATAGAGATATATGCCTATATATCTGGATGTTTGTTCCAGCTAATCCCAGAAACGGCTTATCCGTCTCTAATGCAGTTTTCAGGATTATATTGTGATGGTCTTTACTTGACATTTAGTGTCTTTTCATTGAAATAGATTAACAAATAAAGAAATTATGTCAATTTAATTCAATCATAACCGACGAAGTCGTGGGCACATTAAGTATATAATATATCTTCAATATATGAAGGAAGCGATAATGGCTAGTAATTCAGACTTAAAATCGAATAGGCCAGGTTTTTTCATGCCCTGGATTGCCAATTATTTGATATTTAAAAACTAAATATGGTAAATCATATTTATTAAATTTCATTTCAAACTACATTCAATAACTTCATATATTAGAGTGTAGATGATAAATTCCGGATGATTCAGAGACGAATAAGGCCATTTCTTTTGTTAAATATTTGTAGAAATACCACAAAAATGGCGATTTTGAATTCAACAGAAGTGATTTCGTCACCATTTCATGATTCTGTAACCACACAATGCTCATACCGTGTGTCATGTATAACATTAAGGAAATTAAGAAAAGACAATTGAAATGAGAAATTAATATTCAAATTATTCCTAAGAACTATTACTCAAGTACAAATGACGGGTTGACGTGATAAATATAAACAATGCAAATCTGTCACAGTTATTTTTCTATTGGAGGTCAAATTACGTCTTTAGCCGTCTTAGTTATCAAAATACCAGGTAAAATATCAGAACATATTACAAACCCACCAAGAAGTTTATTTTTTATGTGAGAAGAGTACCAAACGATCATGCAAACCACTTGATGGTAAGTAGTCGCAGCCCATAGACATCCTTGTAAAATAGCAAACACGACCGAAATCCTTTCTGAGCTCGAACATAGATGCGTTGCTCCTCCTAAGGACTAAAATTGTCTCTAACCGAAACACAAGTAATGCTTTACGGCGGATTAAGAGGGCGGCGATGGTACTTCCGTGATCGAACTATAATTCTCCCACCTCTAAATTTAGTTATTAAACATACAGACGCAGTGCTTAAAGGGGTATAATAAAAATCAACAATTACTTTAATAATAAAAACACATGCTTTGAAATGATTCCAGTTTCGGTATTTAAGTTATGATTTGTAAGTTACATTTTGAAACATAGAAAATATGTGTTTTTTTGAAGATTCTTTAGCTGCCTCTTCGCCAAAACCTATCGTATCTGTGGTAGTTTACTGACTTTCAAAAACAGTCAAGTAAAAGTTTATATTATAATAAAATTTAGATTTTCAAAGTAGTACTCTCACAGTGCATTATCATTAAGAAAATATTGAAGCATATTTCATGAAATAAAATTAAAGAGATTTAGTTGCCGACCGTACTTACTACGAGTATTTTAAAGTACTAATTCTGTGTAGTACATTAGCATACCAGTTAGTTGCGCTTGTTCTCAGAATGGATAAAAAACGGCTCTCTTTAACTAGTAATTGTTATATTAAGGAAAAGCTGTTATAACGGTATTTCAATAACAGATAACATCAAATCATTTTATGCGCGATAGTTATTGGTTAAAGTTATTAACTCGTCGATTTCACGTTGATTTATTTAATAAATTTGTACTTTAAACATTATTTATGACTAGATTACGCTAGCGGCATCACTCATGTAGATATCGATATTATAACATATTACAATAAATCGATTTTCAATAATCGATTTTAAGGAAATTTATAATAAAAACATTAAAATCATGATCGTGAATTCATTCCCCTTTGGATTGGAATTTTTAAAAATCCTTTTTTATTATTATCCTTGCGCTTTTTAAAGGAACTATCTGCAAAATTTCAGGATTCTCGATTAAGATAAAAGAGGAACGCTAATGACAGATCCAGAGATCAACGCGCCGTCAAAACCGTTGAACGTAAAATCCTGACATTTTGCATTTTATTAAGCAATTTGCATTTTTATAAGGGATCTATAATCTTTTATAAAGCATATGTAAACACTAAGGGAACAAAATAAAAATGAAATTTTGCTTCTTTATTTTTTTAAAGATTATTTTTCAAATATACAAATAAAATAAAAATAAATAAAAAACACATGATTTACTGGAATTTATTGTAATATCAAAATGTGGCAAAACCACAGGCATAAACTAGTCAATAACATTTATATTGTAAACAGAAGTAATTACTGTGCGCAAAACCTTTGCAGTGAAAGTTTATACCTTAAGAATAAACACTCACATAACATAGGAACTAATTGCTTAGCACGAGCCTCTGCCGATAACCATCGTAACATTTATAAGAGTCTGGGCACAATGTCTATGGAATACGCAGCTTTATCTATAAATAAATCAAATAGTGTGTCTGTAACTTAATACTTCCTACCTTATTAATCAATAATCTAATTGTCGCTAACATATGATTGTAAAGTAATTATCGCGGAATTTATGCATTTTTACTATGTACCTCATATTCATGATTAACGATTTTTGATTGCCTATATATCGCACCATTGTGTTTCGCCGTGACCACGAGCTTTGCAACTGGTTCGAAAAATCGGCAATCAAAAATCATAAATAAAAAATCGTTATTATATCACATTAAGTAATCGCCGCCCATGGATGCACGTGCAACCACAAACACAACCGAAATCCTATCTGAGCTCGAACGTAGATACGTTGCTACTCCTGAGGACTAACTGTTCTCCAACCTTTAAGAGGTATTTGAGGTCGTACGTATTTGTTGAGATGTTGCTACTCCCAAAGAATTAAAATGGTCGTTTTGCTTGTAAGTATAGCCAACCCATCTCTACAACCAAAGGAAGGAATTTCTTCACAGCGGATTATGGGGGGAAATGGTACCTCGCCTCAGTTAAACTATCGTTCAATTATCTTGTGGAGTAGAACCTATTGTTGTACCTAATAATAGGTAGGTAGATTGGACACTTGATACGCCTCAACAAGCACTTAAAATCAGTCTCTCTATAAATGTTCTTAAAAGTTGGTTGCATTGACATGAAACTAACTGTAGCCTAAAGCTTCACAGGTCTTGTTAAGGGCCCGTGATCAAGCAACAGTTTTGCCAACCTGACAGGCAATCTTAGCACATAGCCGTGGGTAATATTATTTCAAAGTGGGTATAAAATACTGAACAGATAAGAAATATGAAAACAGAGCAAATAGAAAATGTTACTTATGGATCTTCATCGATCCTTTAATATTTAAATGTGGAGAAAGGCAAGTGCGGATTTGTGAACTTTACACACTTTTGAGAAAATGAAGAAGTCAAGTGATTATTAATTTATAATTACGGGCGTAACTTGAGAAAAACATTCAAAAACTACTCCAGCTTTCTAGTGACCACGAGCCTGCGGCTGGTTGGAATACGGGCAATCGAGCCGCACGGTAGAGCCAGGTAGAGCCCGGTAGAGCCGTTAGCGCTCGCCCGGGGCGGCACCACCGCCACCCTCATAACCCACCGTAAAGTAACAAATCCTTCATGTATTGTGTTTCGGTTGGGGAGGTTTGGTTGCCGGATACACATTATTGGAGGCGATCATCTTAGTCCTCAAGAGT
>DWON01006570.1:0-13748 GCA_018251015.1 Phocides pigmalion okeechobee
GTGTATCCGGCAACCACACCTCCCCAACCGAAACACAATACATGAAGAACATGTTGCTTTACGGCGAGTTATGAGGGGTGGCGGTGGTACCGCCCCGGGGGAGCTCTATTGGCCCTACCATCTTTAAAAATGTAGCCACATGTGCCTATATATAATATTCGTTAAGACTAAAATTATAGCCACGCAAGTGTAGCCACACATCATTTTTCAGACAATTTGTTTACAGAAATACTTGACCCGCCAGGCTCACTGCATATTCATTTTTAATGCTATTAAATAAAAAGACAACACATAATTTTACAGGTGTCATTAAACTCAACGAGAGAGAATATTATATCACCCAAGGAAACAAAAAACGCAAGACCTAGTATTGGAGGATGGTCACCTGCACAGAGTATAATTTGCGCCACTCCTAAACACGAAACAATACCATCTACACCAAAAGATGTAGCCAACGAATCCCTAGAACAATGTTCTATAAAGAAAATAGAACAGTCACACAAGAAGTTACTTAGTGATTTGTATGGAGCGCAATGGAAGACAATTCCTACGTTATTTAAGTCCGCGTCAATAAATCAAGATGGTCTCAGCGAGGTTTCCAAGAAACTGCAGTTTAATGATGACGATGAAAGTGACAAGGAAAATATTAGACATGTTTTGGTCAGAAACCGAGAACTCTATTTAACTGGTTCAGAGAGAAAACTTATTGAGAGAAATGACATAGGCGATGCTGAAAGGAGATCTAAGAAAAAACTGTACACTGAAAAAATACCCAATACACCTGAACCTAAGCAAATAAAAGTCAAAGGTAATAGTACCACAAAAAAAACTAAGGGTAAAACTATAACTGAGATGGTCAACGAACGGATTAATAGGTTAACTAATGAAGTTGATTTGTTAACGAAGAAAGTTAAAAGTGTATCGGTCACTCCTACATCGGATATTGTTGTGAAAAGGCTGAGTTTTCTTGCATCTTTAGCAGGTATGATATTAATAATAATCGCCTCAATCGCCGCAATATTCAAATATTTTACTATTAACTACTTATAGGTGGTAGAGCCGTTAGAGCTCGCCCGAGGCGGCACCATCGCCACCCTCATAACCCGCTATAAAGCAAATTGTTCTTCATGTATTGTGTTTTGGTTGGGGAGGTGTGGTTGCCAGATACACATTATTGGAGGCGACTATCTTAGTTCTCAAGATCATCATTCTCATCCTTAAATAGAACTTCTGTTCTATTTGAGATTGTAAATGGTTGTCCATGGGCTGCAGTGACCACTTTACATCAGGTGGCCTGCATGCCTGTTTCTTACTCTTTCACAATAAAAAAAAACTATATTAAGATATGTATAGTGGTGTGAAAACTAAAAATGTGCAAATTTTTCCTAGTGTTCATTTTTCAAAGTGCACATTTTCCATCAAATGTAGTCTCAGATGCTATCAAAAACAGTTTCATTCTTATTTTAATTTAGTTTAACTTGCCTATCAAGAAAACAAGATATCAAAATTGCAATTTGTTTATTCTTCTTAAGGAAAATTCAGGAGTCCTACCTAAACTTTACAACTTGAATATGTAAAAGTGTAATGAGACCAATTCTAAAAATCAAGTAGTAATTTCCTCTGCGGCCAACATAGGCAGGACTGCATATAATGTGAGTTTTGAAATTCTTGCAAAAAAAAAGAAGTCATAAATGTCATTAGCACTTAGTTTGTTAACAATATTCTCCTTTCAGATAATGTGCCCTCATGGCGATGTCACATAGAAGCAATACAGTACAGAGATGATTATAAGACATTAAAGGAACAGTTATCGAGGAGATTGTTCAAGGAATTTAATAATGGAGTCTTTGGTGATACTTTGGATGCAGACTTGCCTATCTTGTGGGACACAAAGTTGAGAAGTACGGCTGGGTTAGTATTACATATATTACATTTTAAACTACTATGTAAAAAGAGTAGCAAACAAGCTAGCAAACCACCTGATGTTAAGTAATCGCAGCCAACAGGGGCTTAACCTTGTGATGTCTATACGTCCATATACAACCATAAACAAGACCAAGTTCCTATCTGAGCTTGAATGCAGATACGTTCCTAATCCTGAGGACTAAGATGGTCACCTCGCTTCCAAGTGTAGCTGGCAACCGCATCTCTCCAACCGAAACATAAGTAATGCCTTACGGCGGATCATGAGGGTGGTGGCGGTACCTCTCCGGCCGACCTATAGTTCTTCCCACCTTTAAAACATACTATTACTATAGTATAGTAAAACAAGATACCACATGACAACCCTATCTTATTACATCAAAAAATATAATAAAAGATATTATTCTTTGGAAATAAAAAGTTTCGTATTCTATGGTTGTAGAATTCCACTGGGTAGTAACCTCCACATAAAACACTGAAAAAAACTGTTCAAAAATAGTTCAAAAGGTTCGGTTGCTGGCTATCCATACAATATCAGGAGTAGTGACGCATCTACGTACAGGACTTGAGTCCTGTTAGAGGGTCACTGCTCACTCTCTCATTTCTCACATAAAAAGAAACAAGACCTTATTTTTTTTCTACATTTACTAGTTTAATTGCTGGTAGTCCCTGTAGCTCGGGATTATTATAGTGCTAGAGTATCTAAAGAGTGGGAGTTCAAGCCATTTGGTCAAGCAACACTGGAAAGACGACTTCCACGTAAGTTTGACATGATTTCTCTGGGATGGTTCTCAGAAGTGATGTGCGAGGGGATACTGTCAACTTCCCTGATACATCACCGATACCCTCCAAAGCATTTAGGAAGGTTATCATCGAGTGATGTTTAGTGGGTGGGAATTTTATATTATCTGGTATTGTTCTCACATTACCGGATTCCTTTTAAAGATTTTTTTCTTGACCAAAAAAGTCAATGATCATGACGGTTATCGTCAATTGTCAAGTCATGATAGCATCATATCATTATTTTGAACTGTAGTTTCTTTTCAGTACAACCACAAATAGACTAATAAAGAATGCTAAATGCGAGCGTATCAGGACGTCGATTATCAAGCTGTCAACCAAAGTGCTGGACGCTCCCCAGCGGCTAAGAGACACCCTCATTCACGAGCTCTGTCATGCTGCCACTTGGTTGATTGATGGTGAATTGAGAGCTGGTCATGGACCTTTGTGGAAAAAGTGGTAAGTTGTCTTTATCAATGAATGCGGCGCTCACATATTAGTCCGGGTCAACGTTGCGGGAGGCGACACTAAACTGGACCTTATTTCTCTAGACTAAAAATACGTCGACAATTCACTGAAATCTGTATTTTTAGCATCTGTGTATCACTATGAATACACAGACGTAATGTCCGCCCCCAGTCCAGTTGTAGCGCCGACGTAAACACAGCACTTTTGTTCGCTTGTAATCCATACAGATTTGTACGTACAACACAGGCGTATACAAGCCGCAAGTGCGTTACGCTGCACAATACACAGCAGAGATGTACACCTGAGGGAAAGTGTAAACATCTACTGGCGTGCTCGTTCGCTACCATTCCATATAACAACACATGCTGTAGTAGCATGGTCAAATGCCCTAGAGTCCTTTTCTTAAATGGAATATATGGCCCCAGCAATGAAGAATTAATTCATGTATGCCTACCTTATGTAGCATGCATGTTTAATATTAATTATTTACAGTAAACACGTTACGCCGCGCAATACTCCCCAGGGAAAGGGTTAAATGGTCTTTGTACCTCATGTTCATGTAAATCCAACCTTAATCAGGCTTAAATTTCTGTCTGATTATGCATAGATACATTGCTACCACTGAGATTGTCACCTTGCTTGTAAATGTAGCCGGCAACCGCACCTCACCAACCAGAAGTTTAATGGATTCAAAGTGTTTTTACTTTTAAGTTATATAGATATACAAATGGTAGGTTTTGACAGGAGAACCTTATGCAGGATGCAACCCCAACCTGCGTGATTGATGGGGAACCTATCCTTGTTCCAGTTTTATTATTTATTCCATGGTCTATGAGATCTAGAGGCATATCGGTCTACTGGTATTTCCGTATACTGTAGAAACTCTCTTATTATTTACAGGGCCTCTCGAGCGATTAAGGTGTTTCCAGAGTTGGGGGAGATATCCCGTTGTCACGACATGGAGATACATTTTAAGTACTCGTACAAGTGCACAAAATGCGGTTATAGGTATGTTCGTTTATAATTTTTTATATGAAATGGCATTTGCAAATGATCTGCAGTTCACCTGATGGTAAGTGATTATTACTACCCATGGACAGCTGTAACCAACTCTCTAAATAACAAGTTCCCCTAGAAGTCATGCACAGAAGCGTTTCTACTCATTCATATGATGGGAGTACTGTAATTCGACCGGGGAGATCCCACCGCCGCTCTCATAATCCGCCGTAAAGCAACATGTTCTTATTGTGTTGTGGTTGGGGAGGTGTGTTTGCCGGATACACATTATAGGAGGCGACCATCTTAGTCCTCAAGAGTAGGAACGGATCCGCGTCCATCCTTAAATAGAACTTCTGTTCTGAAAAAAAAAAACTTGTCTTTCGGATGGAGAGGTACGGTTGCCGGCTACATTTTGAAGCGAGGCGACCATCTTCTTCCTAAGGAGTAGCAACGTATCTACGTTCGAGCTCAGATAGGATTTCAGTCGTAGTTGTGGTTGTATGTGGATGTTTGTGGGCTGCGACTACTTAACATAAGGTGGTTTGTATGCTCGTTTGTTACTCTTCTCACAAAAAAAAAAATATTTTTCAGTATAAAACGACACTCAAAATCTATTGATGTAACAAAGAAGTGCTGTGGGTATTGTAGAGGTACCTTCGAAATAATTGTTAACAAGAAAACCAAAGACGGTATTGTGGTCTCTACCCCGGCACGTAAAGGGGGACCCAATGACTTCGCATTGTATGTTAAAGAGAACTATGGATCCCTCAAAGATGGTACCCGGAGCCATGCTCAAGTGATGAAGTTGCTTGGAGAACAATTTTCAGCAAAGAAGACCGCTTTGAAAAATTGTGACAATGTTATAGAGTTATAGAACTTAATGTCTCTGCCGGATATAGACCGGTTAACTACAAATAGTTAGGTACAAATAATGTACATTTAACGTCCTGTTTGGTACAGTGACTGCATTAGTCTGACACGTCGAGGGTATCGGGTTCAATTTTCATGCAGGCACACATCCTTGTTATGAATCTAGGTTTCCTTTTTGAGTCTATTAGTAAACTCGTCTTAGTTTGTCTATGACAGCCACATTTAAATAAACCCCTTTGTAAGAGATTACATAATTTATCTATATCATAGTAGTTTATCTGTGGTTTTTCCTATGAAGTATAGTCTTAGATAACTGCTATAAATTGTATAGCAATACGTTATTTGAAAAATATTACTTTGAAAAAGTGGTAGTTAAATATGCATCATTTTGAGTACTGTTCAATTTCAATATAATATATAATATACATATGTACATAGCCAATTACAGGTATTATAGGCAGTGTAATTATAAGTAGTCTGTGTATAAAATTTGAGGTAACATCAGATTAAATCAGAACATTTTGTGTTGAAGAAACAAAAAAAATTGCAATATGTCACTTTTAGGTAATAGTAAGATTTTTTAAAAGAAACCATATTTATACTTGGTTTTATGACATTTGTCATATTTATTTGCTTTTCATGGGTTGTTTTTTACCAAAAATCCATTTATAATAACTAAATTGAACTTTCTTGTCGTTATCCCACAATTCCCTGGATCGTAGATGCCATGGACAAAGTACATCACCCAAAGCCAAAACAGAAATCTACATTCGTTATTCAGATGTTTGCCTGTCAGGAAATCGAACGTGGAACTTCTTTGACTTGAATGATGACTGCTGCGACACAAGGACCCACAAGCAGACAAGAGACAAAACAGTTTTGTTTATCAATTTTTTTTTATTGACACAGATGCCGATATTTAGTCCAAAAAGAAAAATAAAAAAGAAACTAAAAAAATTTTGATATAAACTGCTTTGTTATAAATCCTGAGACTGATTAATGAAATTAAATTCTTAGTCGTAAGTTTGTAATTATACAATATTTTTAATTGATTACAATTAATGTAAAAATAATATTAATTACTTTTACATTACAATATGACTTTTCGAAGGTAAGTATACAGAATATTGATAATAATTTACAATAATTTGTAAATATCGCATAGACGTCTGTACTGGTTACAGTGTAATTTAACTATTTAATAAATAGGTATAGCACGATTTTAAAATTAAGTATTTTAATGTTCAATTTCGAAATGTTATTTTGACGGTATGAAAACTATTTATTACAGATTTTTGTAGAATACATTGTTGATGTAAAATGCTGTATTTTTATAATGTACATTGGTTTGACTTAGCATTATTAATTATTGATAATAAAAAACATAATTGTTGGTTGAATTCTGGTGTTTTTTTTATATTTCCGTGCGGGGTACCACACTGCTGTGTATAATTTGATGCAACGCCCTTGCGGCTTGAACACACCTCTGTTGTACGTATAAATTTGTACGGATTACAAGCGAACACAATTGCTGTATTTACCTCAGCGCTATAGGTCTGAGCGGACACAACGTCTGTGTATTCGTAGATGCTACACGGATGTTGAAAAATATAATATTTCAGCGAATTGTCGGCGCGTGTTAATTAACATACACGTTGCAAAATACTATCTCGTTTTTATTTAAAATACCAAATTATCACAAAAATCGTTTCTTTGGATTCTTTCGATATAAAATGAAAAAAATATGGCAATTGCCAGATCTAAATAAAACCAATCCAGTTCAGCTTATTAATCAGTAAAAGAAGAATTCCCTTTTATGAACACTAGATTTTCAAATGTACTATCAAGCTATATATATAAATATGTATAGAATGTATTTATTAATAAAATCTCTCAACGCGTTTATGTGCAAATGTATTTTAAAAGTATTAGTATTAAAAATAAGAATAAAAAAATACAAATTATGTTTAAAAAAATAATAGAATTAATTACGCTAACAAGAAGGTAGATTGAAAAGAATGATATCGAATCTGGCGACATCACCTGATCGCCTCACCTGCCTATTTCGTTTTACCTGAATTATTGAATATTATAAAAAGGGACTGTAGTACTAGCTCGTGACGCATTATATTCGGATGGTTCGCAGTACACGGACAGCTCTCTGTTCCTGGCCCGTTCTATTGTCCTTTAGCGATGTGATTGCTATTATGATTGTAACACTAGATTGCCGTGATGATTTAATTTAATAAGTCGCTAACTATGTATGTATAAATTTGGTCCAATCCTTGCAGTGGCGCTTTTGATTACCGAAGCGCCTCCTGTATTTCTGTCTGTTCTCCGTATATTTTTATATCAGAAGTGAGATAGGGTCTTCTGGATCCTGTCATACCGCCCACTAAACTTTATAGTCTTACCGTTCGGGTTTTGTTTTTTTACATTTTATAATGTCTGATCGCGATTATCAACGCAGTTGCCATTGTAGTCTTAAGCACCGGAGTAGTAGATGTCGAGAGGGTGTACTTCGGAGCGCCACGAGGGCGTTCTTGTCTCAGATTATGGATGTTGTCAGGTATTAACTATTTGCTCATCTGTTTTGTTTGTTATTGTCTAGCGTAAAAGTCTCGAACAGCTGCTATCTATTTGCACTACTTTGAAATGCTGGCCGACGATGGAATAGCAGATTTTTATATTGAATATCCGATAGTTTCAGTTACGGTTACGGAGATCCTTAACATCCGTAGGACACGTTGCTAAAACTGCACGATTTGACATATTTTTTTTACAAAAGTTCTAACTTATATTCTCATAAACAAAGAACGAGGTAGTAATAGAAATGAAACAACATATTTTAATACCATTTTTATTTATTTATACATAGTAAATGTCAGTTGTTGTTTTGTTAAATGATAAAAGTAGGTACAGTCTTGGAAATATTAAAAAAAGTAATATATAATTTACAAACGCAACGCGAGAGCGTCCGATTTTCGAATGGATACTTCTCGTAACCTTAGGTTATATACAGGCTTATAATTAAAAAAAAACGTGGCGTTTCAGATGGTATATAAATACCATATCTAAATATATAATTTATGTACATAGGAATTGTTATATGAGCATACAACGCCACAGAAAAAAACACGTAGAATATTCAAACAAGTGTTTAGTTTTTGATTATAAATATTATTTTAGTTGTCGCCTAATTTATACAATTATATTCATTACCTATCTATTGTTTAGCCAACATTAATGTGACAAGTGAACCTCTAAATTATGTTGAACATTTATGTAATTATGTTGTACAAACATATCTACATCAATATAATGTTGCGATGTGTAAAATATTATAGTATCCTATGTGATAATGTTTCATTGTACACAGATTAAATAAAGTTGTCACGTACACAGAAGATGGCAACACTAAACGGATATATGTGGTTACTGTAGCTGTTTTTCAAATTAGTTCTCACAAAAAACTATGGATAACCATAGCAGCTTTGTAAGCCTAAATAATTACGTAGGAACAAAATATAACGGCTATATCGAGAGAAAGTAGCAATTAAATTTGGTAGTATTACAGAACTGCTTTTGAATCGAAACAATTTGTTGATTTTTTATACGTTCTAAAAAGTAGTTTCGTAATTCTTTGAAATATAAACTACTTGAGGAGTTATGACGAAAGAAACCAGTAATTTAATTTAGTGCCTAGTATAACAAAGCAACGTTAATCCTCAGAAATATTCGGTATCATTTCGGTATGTTCATTTAAGTACAAGATTATTGTGTTGGAATCGCGGATGTAATGTAGATCGTATACGTACTACAAAAGTAGTCGCTATTATGAATTAATAGTTTTAGAAGCCGGTTTTGATCTTCGAAAACCATTTTTGTTTTGTTTCAGAAAATCAACTACTCTATAACTTCAATTTATAGTTTTATACGTATGCTTAATGACAATGTAAATATAATAAAAATGAGTTCGCACGTGACAGCTTCAGATAATCAAGATAATATTTTCAAAAATACAAGGGTAGCACCCAAGTATTGTTGAATAATTATTTAGTGTATGATTTATTTTCAACCTTGTTGACTAGGCTAAGGTTGTATCAAATTAGTGTTATTTTCATTTTACAAAGTTTAACATGGTAACACTTATAGGACAAACGGTTTTATTGTAATAAATAACATCATTTTTAAATGTCATAAACAATCATTTGATTGGACTTGTATTATCTCTATGATATACATAGGAATCACTACATAAATACTTGATTTTGTGGAAAAACACAACATGCGCTATATATTATTATAAATTCTATTGATGATTTAAATCAGAACAAGTATCTTAAATTAATGGACATAAAACATTAAGCTGGTTACACACCAACATAGCTACTGAACAGTGTATGTTGATAGGTGAATAAATATATTTAGACGTATTTTATTTGATATTAACCTTACAACAATATGGACAGAGTTATTTTAAACGAAATTATCACATAATAAATTTGTCACTTATAAACGACTCAGGTTTATCGAAGCTCGTGTGTGGAAAACTATTTTATCTATGTGTCTTTAATATGGCAACAAATTCAGATTATAAATCTGATTTATTAACACTTCTAGTCTCTTACTCTTGAGTGTCAACATTAGTAACTAACTGTAAATAAACAACGTAGTTGTGACAAATAAAAAAAAAAGTAATGTTGCCATTACAACAACTTTTCCTTATTTTTTGGGTGACATTTTTTGTTCAGTTTATATTTCGATTAATATTTCCAGTGTTATTTAGACAATTTGTTTTCGATAAATTGGTCAACATTAAATAATCCAGTCATGTCAAACTCGTAGTCAAACATGTCGTATGGTAAAAATAATGGCGTAATCATATGAGAAATACAATACTTAACTTTACAAGGCCTTAGAAATAAATGAAACGCTATATACAAGAGGCCGATATCGTACTTAATTACCGTATTAGATCTAGCTATACATTTACAATATACAATTGCGTAACGTTGATGAAAAGACGGTCACACTATAATAGGCTCTCGTACAATGAGTCAGCCTTCAAAAGTTTAAGTTTTCTGTCGCGCGCGACAGATTAATCGTAAATCAGGTTTGCGACGCCCCATCTTCCAATGGTCGAAATCTAACAAAGCCATCTTGAGCCACTAACATACTATTACCCCCTTCATTGGGGTTAATCTCGTCTTGGGGTTGAGAGTACGAGGCTTCGTAACTACAGTTCCTAGGAGCTGGTTGGGGAGTACCACCTAAGGCGCAAGGATAGTTCCTCTCATTCGGATCTTCAGAAAATCCGTATAAGTCAGTCGATTTCGGCCTATCTGGAAAACCGTTACCCTTCCCCCGTTTCTGGCTGCCACTAGAGTTTACCATCGATGTGGATGGGGAGTTTCTTCGCTGCGAATTCCGGATTTGCTGACAAGGGCCGTCGTAGCTTCTGTTAGGATTAAGGGTTTGGATGCCAGAGGAATGGTATGAGGCATTTTCAGCGTTATAGTTACCATATTCGTCTGGCATGTGCGGTTGATGGTAGTGGTGGCTCATAGAAGGGTCGTAGCCCATTGTCATGCAATTTTGGACATTCTTGTTCTTAACGCGATGTTTTTTCCGCGGATTACTGTTCGTTCGGGAGGATACTCTGTCGTAGGACATGTGTTTGAAGTTGTGTGAACTGCGGTTAGAGCCGCCATTATAGTTCTGGTTTTTGATGTCCCGGATAAAGTCACTATTGCTACCGTATTGAATAACATTATATTCGTGGTCTAAGGGATCGTCTCCTTGAAGGGACTGGATTGCTGGATCGCAGTTAGAATAATGGTCGTCTGATGCAGATTCTATCCCGTTATATCCTGCCATATTGGGATGGTGTTTGATCAAATGATTTGTGACACCTTGGCTGGACGTTGCATTACTGGATTCAGTGGAGCTGCTGTGACCAGCATTGGCAATAGAACTGTGACCAGAGTAATTCTCCGTTCCAGAATTATTGTCGCAGTTAACTGCTAGAGTATTTAGTTGGAATCTTTGATGGTCCATCGGCGCTCCACCACAATATTGATCTGGCACGTTTGGATGCTGTCCAGCGGTCTCATAAATTGGCTTTCCAGTCCTCAATGTGTATGTATGGAGATTGGTGTTTGTGTTGCATATAGCAGGGTAGTCGGATTCAAATTGATCATTACTAGACCCAGCTGTGCAAGGGAAGAGACCTAGTCCAGAAATCTTGTGACCATCGGCCTTTTCGTGCTGCAAGGACGCTATAATGCGAACCTTCAAACTAATGACCCAGGAGATAAGTGCAACTACGCTAATTTCGATAAGACGCAATGAGAATTGGTACCCCCATTGCAGCCAATCAAACTTAGTCATGTTGACTTGGTGAATACCAAAAATTCCGTAGATCTGCAGCGTAGCCATAAGAACGAACAGTAATGCCGATGCTAAATTTATATGAATCGCTTGATACAAAGTTTGAGAACCATGAATATAAGTGTGACTCTTTTTCTGTAGCACAGATTTGAGCATTTTATATACATAAAGGTAGCATAGCCCAAGTGTGAGACATGCCATGATAAATATAATTTGACAAGTTAGACCTAATACCCTTTTTTCGACCCCCATTGGAGTCCTATATATTGTATTACTATTTTCAAAGATATGCAACATTACACAGGATAGGAGATGCAGACCACCTCCTATGATAATCGTCCTAGAACGAAATAGGAAAGAACAGCAGATGTTCTTAAAGTCGATACTATATCTTAGGAGGAACAGGATTGTGCAAGCGAATGCTATGCTCAAGAATATTTCGGGAACATGCAGCAGTATCTCGCTGATGTAAATCGGTAAGGAATTGTTAATGTTGTAAGGATCGTAGCACATATAAAATATCCTCATTAGACACACGAATACTAAAATTAAATGCAAGATAATGAAGTAGTATTGTGAGAATAAATGTGTGAACTTATTGAAGCAAATGATCTTAAATATTGAATACACGGCTAATATAGTAAACATCACTGTTGCTAAGTAAATGTGGAGGTTCCAAGCGAATGGCCAAGTTACACCTGGACGTTGAACCGGTCCGTTATTCTTCGGATCTTGTTTCAGGATCTTCTTATCCGAATTCACATTTGCAAGATTGTGGTATCTTTCCGTTGACATCTCTGGATCTCTCAATTCGAAACCTATCGTGGTCGCTGGCGAGTAATCATCTTTCCTACTGTCGTTTCTATCCGTCTGCTTATTCGTCGAATACTGAAGATTTCTTCTCGTGTTCGTTTCGCCATTTTGGTCAACTATTAACGGTCTATCTAAGTTATTCATGTCTGGATCTAACACAGCTAAGACGCCTTCTGTGGATGAGTCTTTAGCATCACTTAAAGTTACACCTACTTCTTTTGTCACGTATACATCACTCTTAGAAGTCTTCTCCTGGTTGTGTTGAGGCTTTGCTGTAACAGTTCGTAGTAAGACATCTGGGATGTCTTCCTTCCTGCCGTTGGATCCAGACAGTATTCTCGATATCGTCGGAATGTTGAGCGAATTCGGGACAAAGTCTGTGAAGTTGGCTTGGTCAGTACCAGACTTTGCATCTCCGTCTAATTCGTCAGGCTGGAAAGAAAATATTTATTCGTTAATAACGGAACGATAATAAGTAAGATAGTAGAATTGGGTTGGGGAGGTACCATCGCAACCCCTTTCCTGTTTGAAATCGTATATGGATGCCAATGGGCTGCAGGAACCACTTAACGTCAGAAGTTCTTTTGTTGCTGTTCTCAAATAAATAAAACATGTCTGCTATGAAGCAATTCTTGCATTTCAGTGGCAAGATTTTTGCCAACTCACATATATATGATATAATATTCTTTTAACGCAGATTTTCTCCAGTCTAATTATAATTAGTGTTAAATTGTTTACACACCCGCGGACATATAACCAACTCCATTAAGAACAGGAATCCTATCTAGAATGAATCATAGATGTCTTACTCTTAAGATCTAAAAGATTGATCGCATCGACAAATAATTACGCCCTTACTATTAAAATATTATAAAACGAATGTAGTACTATAAAAACGCTAGATCGTTGGTGATTAAAGAATTTTAAGCGCTACCACCGCCACCCTCACAACTCGCCGTAAAGCAACATGTTCTTCATGTATTGTGTTTCGGTTGGGGAGGTGTAGTTGCCGGATATACATTGTTGGAGGCGATCATCTTAGTCCTTAAGAGTAGGAACGCGTTCGCGTGCATCCTTAAATAAAACTTCTATTTTACTTTCGTTCTATTTGAGATTGGGCGTGACTGTCCATGGGCTGCAATTCACTCAATGCATTCATTCAATTGGGTTATAACTACTGAAGTTAACTTCACCTTAACTAACAGCATCTAATTCAATTCAAGCTTACTAGTTGCCCTATATTACCGTGTGAAAATCTTCACTTCTCTCTGTTTGCTTTAAAAATTAACACTTACACTTCACACTTCGGAAAGCAATGATGCTTCACAGTACAAGTATATATGAGCACGCGTTGGTGTGCGGTTTGTATGTTTTTTATGTGAGAAAAGTAGCAAACGAGCATGCAAACCACCTGATGTTAAGTATTGCCATAGATATCCACGTACAACCACAAACACGCCCGAAATCCTATCTGAGCTCGAACGTAGATACGTTGGTACTCC
>DWON01006571.1:0-13747 GCA_018251015.1 Phocides pigmalion okeechobee
AAGGTTTTTTATGTGAAAATATATATATTAAAAAAAACTAATATTATCGCGGAATTCATATATTTTACAATATATCGGGTACTCACGATTATGAAATATTGGCAATCAAAAATAGTTTTTCGTGAGTACCCGGTACATAGTAAAAAAACTCACTCTTTTGTATATACAGACTACATTTTACTATACTATATATCACGTATTTACAACTAACGATTTTTAATTTTTGATTGCCGATATTTCAAACCACTTGCAAGGCTCGTGGTTCTAGAATATTTAGTACTTTACCTTAATTTTTCTTATATGATTAATAATACATCACATACATGAGGAGTTGGGTAATCAAAGAAATACAAAGCTTATGTATTATTAAAGAAATTATGTAAATAGCATAGCATGAAGAATAGCAGAAAACGATTATACAGGCAATCTAATGTAAGTCGCTGCAGCTTTTCGATAGTCACATACAGTCTCAAAAAGGAAAACTGCTGTGCTATAGAAAACACTAGGTCCTTCGAGCCGAATATTGACTAGCGATCTATTAATGTAAAATTTATTTTTCCATTGATAATTCAAGATGGTAGAAATGTATTTTGATTTAAGAGGTAGAATCGTAGCTGTCATCGTCCCCTGATAAAAATCCTTTGTGATGTGATTGCCGGCTACAGTTAGAAGTGAGGCGATCATATTAGGAACTAAGATACGACTTCACTTCTTTTTGGCATTCAATATCTATGAACTACTCCGACTACTTAACATAAGGTGGCCTGCGTGTTCGGTTGCTATTCTTTTCACATAAAAACATTTCTGATACAAGATATTGCTCTTAAGTTTACTATTTTAAACAATGTAAATGATACTGTGTTTCGTTGTACAAAGATTTATATTTAAATAATATCGCAGTTTACTTAAGTCGTTTTTCTAATGA
Source organism: Phocides pigmalion okeechobee (assembly GCA_018251015.1). NCBI lineage: Eukaryota > Metazoa > Arthropoda > Insecta > Lepidoptera > Hesperiidae > Phocides > Phocides pigmalion. The sequence goes on from DWON01006571.1 coordinate 926, forward strand.
GGTAATATTTCATATACTCGGTAAACAACAATAGTTTTTGTGTAAGCGACCTTAACGGTAAGGTAATAACGTTTGTTTTTGAATAAAATTATACTAAAACGTAAGGTTGAACAAACATGGTTAAATACTGTTCATTCGTAACGCAAGGATTTTTACTCCTAATACAATTTGGGAATTGGTTTACCGCGTTGCGTGTTCATTTGGAGTTCGTTTCGTATGAAAATTTTGTGATAAGTAATTTCGGCGCGAAAACTGGGTGACGATGGAATTACTTCTGAAAACGACATTTATATACCTTATTTTATGAAAATCTACTAGTAAACGAGTATGCTAATCTGATACGTAGTCGCTGGATACATTGGTTTTATTATCTAAGTAGTCGCATTCGATAGACATCCACGTACAACCTCAAACATGACTGAAATCCTATCTGAGCTCGAACGTAGATGTGTTGCTACGCATGAGGACTGAGGTGGTCGCCTCGCTTCAGTGTCGCCGGCAACATTGTATTTGAATATTATATAAAAACCCGTTTCATTTGACACAGTTTGTAAAACGGTTCAAAAATATATATTCTTCACTATTATATGAATTTTATTTATCATTTCAAGCGAATTCAAAAATAGAGAAGATTCTAAATTTTGTCGTATTCTTTGTGACCGTATAACTTCGTTAGTTATAACCGATTTCGAAATTTCTTGTTTTATTTCGAAGGGCGTACTTGCCGTTACGTCTCATGTAAATTTAAAGAGAAAATACCAATCCTAAGGGTGGAACAATAGGGGATGAAATTTTCGTGGTGGTAGTTTAAATTCAATTGAATTTAAGAACCACATACAACTTAAGAACCATATTATTATGTATGGTAATTAATATTAAGTAGGTAATAATAAATGAAAGTATTTTAGTACGTAAAAATAAGGCCTCTATCGCATTGGGTTCTAGTCTGTAAGGATAGATAGCGTATGTTTTATTATAAATAAATAAATACTTTTCACTAATGTATCTGTGAATACGTAATGAGAAATTAGCATTCCTTACAGTAGAAAATAAGAGATAAATTTAATGTAAGTTGAGTTTTGGTTAAAATTATTTAAAAAAGCAGTCTTGCTGATGTTTAATGATTACTTGATAATTTACCTTTACGTAATCGTTTCTTAAACACGCAGGCAGAGGCGTAGCATTTATATGAAAAATAATAATAACTTTAATTAGCAATGTATGGCGGACGACAAGTTAAAGAAAATTATAGATAGATTATTTAAAGCGTAAGCAAGCACTAAGTAAATTAATTTGGAAATTCCGTGGAATGTGACGTGTCTAAGGCGGTAAAATATGGAGTCGAAAGATTCTGTGGAATTTCGTCGGTTTTCAAATTTTGGACGCTCTTGGGTACTAAATAAAGTGTAGGTATTAATTGATTACTGGATATTGATACTTATTATTACTGATTATTGATTATTTGATATTGATAATTGTAAATTATAACCCTAAGAGGGTTAAATAAAGGTTATATTCCTTATAAAAAACATCAGAAAGATTTGAAATAATAATTTCAAACGGCCTTAATTAAAGTAACCTGACCATAATATGGAATACCTTAAAACTAATTACAATAAAAGCCCAACCTAAATAATATAAAGGGATCCCGTGCACACCTTGCACGGTGCCAAGAACACTGGCCGCATTCCTGCGCTGAATAGCGACCGTAATTATCAGCGGAGATATGAACCAGCAATTTTTCTTTTTTATAGATTTGTTTGAAATAAAGTTGTACGGTGCTGTAAAGAAAGCTGCATAATTTATTGGAATGTGTTCTTATATGGACTTCTGCCGCAAAGCAGCGGGTAAAAGCTAATAAGTAATAAATTCCAAGGAAGAAGTTTCTCCAAACTTGGACGTGAATAAGGTAGCAACAAAACTGTGTAAAAGCGAGTTGATAAAATATCGTTGTTCTACGCCACTTTATATCGAGCTCAGCCGCCACACAACATCTGACGCTATCCGTGTTAATGGATCTCTTTTGCCTATTTTTTTCATAGACTAACAACTGGATTTCATAATAATATTCATATTTAAATTCAATTTGAAATATTTTATTGCATTTTAAGGTATTTACATACACTTACTGAATATCAAGGTACGATATAAAATCAGTACATCGGCTTTGAGCGCCCGCTTGGCTAAGGTAGACCGGGAGAAAAAAGCCGGCGGAAAAAACACTCGCTACTCTTTTGAAATCAGTCCTTGATAAACAAACATTACACAGTATAACTTTAAAAAAATGGCGAGTACACGAGACAGTTAATTGTGTGTGTCAGAATTTTTCCTAAACTATTACATAGGAAATAGAAATAGCCCGGTGAGGTAGGCTCAGTCCCAGGGTTTCTTAATAATCTAAATGGTCCTTAATGTCATGATATGCTTTTCGGCATAGGACCTGTCTTACAGTTTTTATGCAAAGGCAAGGATTGAACCTTGTCTGCAATTTTATGATTTCACAGACTTGCCGATAAACGAATGGCTTATCTTGTGAAGCCTACACTTAGGCACTGCTCGTGGCCGTTCATAGACACACAATTTTACGGAAACAATACTCTCTCAGTTTGTTTGTCTATTGCAGAAAAAGTTATTCTTTATGATAGCCATAAATACTTCAAAACCACAGAACAGACGTGGCTTCTTTCTATTTTATTGAATTTAAAAACAATTTGTTATAAAGTGCCAAGATTTATATGTTTCCGATAAAGGAGGCAGAACTGGCATATTCTCTGGCACTTTACTTAGTAACTTTGTTTCTGGAGGATCAGAATATGGTAAGTTTGTGTATGATCTGTGTGGCACAGTGATTCCACGCAAATGGGTTCGATTCCCGGTGAGGCAGAGATCGTATGAGAAATTTAGATGTATTTTGTGGGTATGCGTGTTTGTGTACATGTCTTAGTATGTTTGCATATCGTCCACGACACAAGGAATTGTAATGTACGAAGGGCGTAAAAAGCGTTTTCTCCGAGGTTTAGTCTGTAACAATATTATCTAGGATATTTGACTAATATGCACTAATATGATAACTGAAGGTTGAGTCTTATATACTAAGCCTACGATTTCTATCCGTCTGTCTGTCTATAAATCCATCCGTCTGTATGTCTCTCTGTCTGTCTATAAATATTTCTGACTATCTGTAAGTCTATCTGTCTGAATGTCTGTCTGTCAGTCTGTCCAATGGGTTAATAAATCTGTTCATTATATAACGTAAGTGAGCACTAGGAATTTTGGAAATTTTACCCTTAAAAGGATAAAGTAGGGGTTTAAAAAGATTAAAATATAATAGATGAAATTATTATTTCTTAATATTGACTTCTGCGTTAGTAACGTTGCTTACAAAAGCTAGTCTCAAATATTTGAATTCAAATATTAGTTTTCGAAACCACGCGCGAAAGTTAAGATATTGAAACACTTTGTTAAAACAAAAATGGCTAAAACCGCGAAGATCGTAATCCTGATAGAAAAAATGCAAAATATATGTTTCGCTAATCCTGGCTTTACGAAAATCCATTTGCGAACGTTAAAAGAAACAGTGATGTGGAAAGCCGATTTTAGTATTCGGTTTTAGCGTTTTCGAAGAGAATCGCTGAAACTCGGTAAACGGTGGAAGAAAACATTTGTGTAACAATTGCTGATAGCTTGCGTTCGCCACATCTGGCTTTCAATATTTTGAATGAACAAACTTAGTTTTTTACTTCGACGAAGCAAAAAGTAGGTTATTATTTCGAGTACAACATAACACAACACAACGACATACACAAAAATACACTTCTGTATACATATCACTCATTGTTTCAGAAGGTTAGGATTTTATTATAATTAGTTTTAAGATTTTCTTTATTGTAAATATGTATTTCTGTTTTAACTGCTTAATTAGCAAATTTAAAATTTGGCTACCATGGACACATAAAAAGTCAAACACCTACACCCAGAACATGAATCTTAGTTCATTATTGAGATTTCTGCTTTGCAGGAAATTTAACTCAGAATCTGTTGGTGAGACTGTTACCGTTTCGTTATTAATTCATGAAAAATCGCAACGCATAAACGAATACCGTTGCATCTATTAGCTGGTCCAAATTATTAAATCATCGCATTATTAATCAGGTTACATAAAGAAATATCGAAGCTTGGCAAAATAAAAATTCGCAGACAAAGTAGAATTATTAAGCTGGCGTGTAATAAAAATTGGAGCAAAGTGAAAATGGTCGGTTTATTCACAGCTCTGCGCAAACAACTTTGTTTTTGTTCCGACTGTGGATCGTATCCCATTGCATTACTACCTTTGGCTCGTCTTTAATAGCATTTTGAGAGCAAGTTGTTTACAGTCTTTGAAATGGATAGAAGCTAGATATATGATTCAATTGAGAAGGTACCCTTTGCTATTTGGTTTTAGTCAGAAAAGTCTGATATACTCCTTCATTCCGGTGCTGGGCGAAGGGGATAATTTGATAATTTTGCACATCTTTAAAAAAAGGTACCATGTGCTAGATAGAAGCGACATGGTTTGATTGCGAAGATACCACACGTAGCTTACTAGATAACCAGATGGAACGATGAGCACGCGGACACACAAAGCGACATAAATAAGGATAAAGAAGTAAACGGGGAATAGGTAGACAGGCAAACGATTGACCAGCAGATGGATGGACATGGCTACATGGAGACGAATGGCCAACAGATAAACACTGATGTCGCTGTAGCTTTCTCTCTTTCTTTCTCTCTCTCTCTCTTGCCTGTCGCAGGAGACTAAAAGAATTCTTTTGGGATTAGGAGTAGTAAGAGTGGGAGCTCGTTCCGACGTAGTGATCACGGGAAAGACTTTGGTGAGTGGTCTCATACTGGCGTTGGCAGAGATCGGTCCCCGGGAAGCAGGGGAATCTTCCCCGCAATGTGATTAAGTGTCGTGTTAGGGAACACTATTTGTGTTTATTTCGCTTGTGTGAGCTACAAGTACAGAAGGTGGCTGCTGAGGGGATATTTAGTGCGTGGAAATCTTGGAAATCCGGAATCGTTCCCACGGTAACTTTAATAGTGGACTCTCTCCGAGATAGACTTATAGGTAAACGGGAGGACAGAAAGACAAATTCATTGCCAGAATGACGCACAGAAAGACAGACAGACGGATAGGCGGACAAATAGATTGACGCACAGTCCAAAAGATGGACATATCGAAATTTTTTTTTTACAAATTTGTCCACGGAACCCTGTAATAGAAGGAAGAAAACATGGAGAAAAAAATGTTCAAAATGGAGAACAACCCGAGCTCGGCTCAGCGCAACTCAAAGGGGACGTCAGTTCCAGCGCTAGTTATGTATCAGAGAGATATTTGCAATTACGCCAAAGGTTTCAGAGTACAGTGACGAGAAATTACTGAGCTTGATAAGTATTGATTTTCTTTCGACAAGTTTAAAGCGCTTTTTAAGCAAAGTTAACATTTTGATCTATGAGACCCGAGTACTATAAAGTTCTCAAACAATAATTCTTCAAACGTCAAGTTTGAATGATGTTTATGATGAGAGGACTGTTTCATAGCTTGCGAAGAGAATTGTAATGGCAATTTTGTGCTGTAATAAGGCTGTGTGACTGAAACTATGTCGTGTGAGAAATATTTGCCCTTTTTGCATCTTTGAGTGTAAATTACATGATGGAAAGGAGATATAAGTTCGACCGGGAAGGTACCACTGTCGTCCGTCCGCCGTGAAAGCACCCTTGTATTTCGGTTGAAGAGAAGTAAAGGTATAAAGATAAAAAAAACGTGTGTACTGATGTACGCACGTAAGAAGTTACACTTCTTTGGCGTAACAAGATAAAAATCTTTCCAAACATTTTATCCTTCGCGTTATCCTATGTTTGTAGAGAAAACGACACGACAAAAAGAAAGTTGTGTTAATTATAATGCATTAACTAGTTAAATAAATTTTATTTAAATATCATATAAAAAATATGTGCACACAATTCGTAACCTATCGATTTTTTTTATGTGGGAAGAGTAACAAACGAGCATGCAAACCACCTGATGTCAAGTAGTCGCAGCCCATAGACATCCATACAACCACAAACACAAACGAAATCCTATCTGAGCTTGAACGCAGATGCGTTGCTACTCCTGAAGACTAAGATGGCCGTCTCGCTTCAAAGTGTAGCGGGCAACCGCATCTCTACAACCGAAACACAAGTAATGCTTTACAGCAGATTATGAGGACGGCGGTGGTACCTCCCCGGTTGAACTATAGTTCTCCCACCTTGAACGACAGTAACGTTATTGCTTCTAAACTAGCAAATTTCATGGTGTCGGTTTTCGTGACGGTGTGCGCGCGCATCCTAAAAATACTCTTATCTATTTTGAAACGCGCCTAAAGAAGTAAAACTTTAATAATACTTTGGCAAGAGAGTTCCGTAGCGAAACTGGCGTTCCGCTACGGAACTGTCGATAGAAGTGGGATCATACCTTTGACAAATTCCTGGGCACAAATTCAATATTCCATCTATTAGCAGTATTCATGGACCGATGCACCAATTAAGTCTCGAACACGTCTTTGCAAACAATCCGAAATATTTCGAAACAAGCTAAGTTCGTCCCTCGAACCTATTCTCTGTGCAAAGTTCCTAATACCTCTATTCGATAACTATTCGACCTATAATAGTAAGGCCTAATACATACTGCTGTTTCCAACGCTCCGACAAATCCGACTATTTGATGATGGGAGAACCATAACTCGACCGGAGAGGTACCACCGTCGCCCTCATAATCCGCCGTAAAGCATTACTTGCGTTTCGGTTGAAGAGGTGTGGTTGCCGGCCATACTTTGAAGCGAGGCGATAATCTTGGGCTTCAGGAGTAGCAACATATATACGTTCGAGCTCCCCTAAGATTTCACTCGTGTTTTTGGTTGTACGTGGATGTCTATGGGCTGCGACTATTTAACATCAGGTGGTTTGCATGCTTGTATGCTTCTCTTCTCATAAAAATATCCTACTTCGGAAATTAGGCCAAAAACTAGTGTACTATACGTGAACATGCTTATTGAGAATTTGCGTCATTTGTTTGTTTAAAAATATAGTGTGAAAACGCCCTAACACTAACTTTAACCTAAAAAAGCAAATACTAATGTTATTGAACTGCTTACGTTATTGGTTTGTTTAAAAACATTTTTTGAAAAGGCCCTAAAAATAATGAGAGCATGCTACGCAGCGAACACTTACTTGCGTTTTTATTTTTTTTGCAAAGTGATAGAACAACACTTCGACTGGGGAGCCATCACCACCATAGTTAATAATCTTCTCTAAATATTATAAAACAAAGTCTCCCGTCGCGTCTGTCTGTTCGTCATAAACTCAAAAAGTACTGAATGATGCTCCCATGGTTTTCAATAACAGTTAAAGTGATTCCTGAGGATGGTTTTGGTGCATAATAAGTTAAGTTTTTTTAAGGTAATGACTGGACTCCCCGTACCCGAGCGAAACTGGGCCGGGTCACTAGTATATTTATAAACTAGCGACCCGGCCCAGCATTGCTCGGGTAATAGTTTATATTTACTTACATTTTTTTCTTTCATAAATGCATCAGTCAACCTAGTTGCAAAAACTAATAATTCGAACCATCTATATTGAACGACGACTGAATTACTATATTGAATTTAACTATTTAGTTTCTCGTCTATTTTACAAAAAAAACTTAACTTATTACACACCAAAACCTTTCTTAGCAATTACTCTACCTGGTGTTGAAAACTGTGAGGAAATCCGTGCAGTACTTTTTGAGTTTATCGCGAACAGATAGACAGACGCGACGGGGGACTTTGTTTTATAATATTTATATGTGTACAAAATAAATTTTGTCTCTTAAAAACCTCTATATGATAATGCCCTAACACTGACGTAAATCCGAAACAAGTACTCTTATGGTAATACAAACTGAGATAACAATACCGATTCAGAGACAATGTGTTATAAGACTAAGGAGTCTCCATTTCTTTTCTGTTCCATGTTTCCCAAATAAGTAGATAAAAAGAAATTGAATTGGTAGGTTTTCCTGCGTGTTTAGGTCTTGTCTCGCTACGAGTAGGGTAGATACACATTTAGCTATTACCGGACAGTATCATTATTTTTACTAGTTTTCACCCGCGATTTTGATCGCGCAAAGGTCCTACATTTTTACCCAGTATCAAATTTATGAAATTGTGAAATTTTGAAATCATGAAAATTTTAATCGAACCTATGAAAAATCATCTTTGAAACAAGTAGTCATTTGTTAGGTTGGCGCTGTTGGTGACAAAAGGGCTGGTCAGATTTCGCGCAGAGAATTGGGATCGATATGCATTGCGAATAACTCAGGAGGAAGTTTATTCCGTAATTTGTACGTAAGTGAAAGAAAAAACGGGGGATTGCCACGAATGTAGGTGATCCAGACAGAGCCTCAACCTTCGACGAGATAGCGGTAGAGAGAGGATGACGTAGGCACCAGGTCAAACAGTTCAACAGGACATTCACCATTATAAGACCGATAGAACAGGTAGGGAAAACATATCGCATGCTTAATACTGACTCAACTCAAAAACGACAATTGTAGGGAAATCGGAAAGAAGATCTTGCTATGAGAATTTATCCTACTTTTTGATGTATAACATTAAAACTGATAATTAACGGAAAATGGGTAATTTCAATTTTTCTCGAACAGTACATGGTTAAAAGGTGGTAGAGTCGTTAGAGCTCGCCCGGGGTGGAACCACTGCCACCTTCATAACCCGCTGTAAAGCAACATGTTTTTCATGTATTGTGTTCCGGTTGGGGAGGTGTGGTCGCCGGATACACGTTACTGGAGGCGACCATCTTAGTCTTTAAGAGTAGGAAGGCATCCGCTTCCTTCCTTAAATAGAACTTCTGTTCTATTTGAGATTGGACGTGGTTGTTCATGGGCTGCAGTGACCACTTAACACCATGTGACCTGCATGCCCGTTTGTTACTCTTTCGCAATAAAAAAAAAATGGTAGATGTTGCTAATAGAAACCTGTATCTGTATGTAGTAACTCAGTTCCGAACTATTTACTAATGGTTCAGTGTTCTATTAAGCATGCGATATGTCCATCGGTAAACTAGAACTGTTAATAAGTTAAGTAGTAATTGCAACCCATGATATCAAAGATAAAATACATGATGAGACACAATCTTAAATATAACTAGAGTCCTGTCTGAGCTATGTAGATACGCTGCTACTATTGACGACTGAGGTGGTCACCTCGCTTCTAAGTGTCTGTAAACATAACTCTCCAACTGTCTATTTAAAAAGAGATGGTTCATGCTCGTTTGCTGCTCTTCATAAAATAAAGTGTCCGAAATTTTGTTGAAAAATTACAAAAACCCTACTCTACCGAAAATGTTTAGGGTAACGAAAGGTTCACCTATTTGTATTGAGGTGTATTGTTCTGAGCTTCTTAAGTCATCTCAAGTGAGCTTTACGTACTTTGTGTTTTTGATAATTATAGTAAGAGAGTTTAGGTCCAAAAATGCCTTTTGTCATATTTTTGAAGTGAGTATTTGCTTAATGGTAAGTATTTGTATTGTAAACCGTATTTCAAGGGAATATTATATATACCGTTATATAATAATATTTCTACAAAAAACCTGAAAAATACTCTACCATTTGAGTTCCGAATCCAAGTTATCCCTTTTGTCAATTAAAAATTTGAAATTTCTGTAATATTCATAATAGTTCATAATAATTCAATTAAAATTTAGTAGTAATTCCTGAGTAAGATTAGTAAAATAGTTCAAAATAATTCAATTAATACTTAGCAGCAATAGCCGGGTAAGATTAATTATATAACCTTTCACAGTTGTGCGGAATTCGAATCGATGGCACGCACTTTTGATTTGAAAAGACGCGCTTTAGATATTAGTTATTACTTGCATAAACGGCAAAGGAATACGTTTTAAGACATACCTGGCACTCACGATTAACGATTTATTGATTGCCAATATGTAATAAAATCAGTTAATCGTGAATATCCCGTATAGTAAAAAGTATAAATCCGCGATGATATTAGTATAAAATCAAAGGAAAATATTCTGAAGATAAAGTGAAAGTGCTAATAATATAGAATAAGCTACTATACGGAATGATGATGTAAATATAGACGAAGTTTAGACCACAAAGTTGGTTTAAAATACAAAACCCGGTCTCATACATCGCAAGAGGAAAATTAAAAAGTACAGGTACCTCGCGGGTAATGAAATTAAGAAAAGTTTTTGCAGAGTTCGCTTTTAATACCGAGCAGAATGTACGGTAAAATATTAATTCACAAAATTATATAAGCGGTAATAAGGGAAGAAAAAGATAGATATAAAAGTCCTAAAAGAAATAAATGATAAAAAGATATGAAATGATATGAATGAAATGAACATGCAAGCAAGAGATAAAAAAACACACACAAAAAAGTTAGAAGAGACATGAAACTACAAAGAAGCAAAAAACACCAAAGACCTAACAACCTACCTACAAAAGACGAGAATGACACTAAAGACGTAAAGATATAAAAGTCGCAAAAACGCAAAATACTAAAAACACAAACAAGAAGTACCGCACAAAATGTAAACCATATAAACCGTTCAAGGTACAAGGTACATTAGGTAAGAAGATAAAACATGTAAGAAAGGAAAAGGGATAATGAAGATGAAGATTACTTTATATTATGAAAATCGATGTATCAGTTACTAAATTAAATATTTGCGATCAGATTCAAAATCATTTTTTTTTTCAAAGTAAATCTTTTACTGAACTCTTTTTGAACTTCAATAAACTACCACCAACTTGTAAGGTGTTTCTTTTGAAGAAGGTTGAGAATGAAACTCCAAAACACAAATCTTTTCCAACTTTGAAAATGTCATTTAAAAATAATAACTTAAATTAATGGAACAGAGGAACTGGAGAGTTCCGTGTAGTTTACGTAAAAAATATTTCTGTATATTTCTTGCTTAAAAAAATATATATCCAAGTACAATAAAATTTGCTTTCACAATCTTTTCAAAGAAAAAACGTCCTGAATTGTTTATGCTTCAAATGTGTCGTCTGGAACAAAAGGGTTCTTGTCCGTCCTTCACCGGGAGATGTGCTTGAATGTTGTTCACAATTTATCGTACTCGGTGCACAGCGTGAAATTACCTGAGCATCTTAAAAGAGGAATGACTGACAAAAAACCGGTTTTTTACCAGAAATATAAAAGTTAGTAAGTAATTGAGAGTACCCCTCATATAGTAAAACTAGGGGGTTCAATGGACTTGGTTCCGCTCAGAAAAACAAACTATATCACTGAACTCCTCCTAAACCGCTGAACCGATTTTAACGAAATTATTTGTGTGTCTTCAGGTGGATCCGAAAATAGTTAAGATTCTCAATTGAACCCAATTCTGTGGCACTGATTTCGGACGCAAATCTGATATTTCTGAATTTAGATCCAGTAGAGTACTGTAGTAGTTAGTAGTATTTTCTGCGTAAATGACTAACAGACTTTTTTCAGAGCAAGACAACGACCGCTGAGCCCACTAATATTATAATAAAAGTCAAACCTAAATAATCTACGCGGTGTCAGGCCCATGCGGCTTGATGTCAAGAACGCTATCTGCGTTGGGAAGTGCTTGCAATTCTCTGTGCGACATATGAACCAATCCACCGGTAGGCAGCGTCCACCTCCCGGTAATCAGCAGATCAGCGCGTTGATAAAACGTGGCACTAATTGATTGAAAAATTTTTTTGGAACTCTGACCTCACGGAGCAAAAGTTTCAAAGCCAAGCGTAACAAACTCGTAATCACTGGTAAGTGGAACATTTGTGCCCCTTGGTTTCAAAACAATTGAAAAATTAAACGCTAGTGCTATCTTTCTCAGTGTATGTCAAAGTTACAAATGTCAAAAAGTGATCGTATTGCAAGAAGGTAGGACCTGTAAGGTTCGATAGAAGAGTTACCAACTCTATACCAGCGTAATACAGAACATAAAACTATGGCGACTAGAGGCCGGTGGTATTGAGACATGACGTTAGAACAGAGCGTCATGCCGTTTTCCGTCTCATCAAGTCGATCGTACTCTCGTAGCGTGTCAAAAGATATCTCATATCAAAAGATTCATCTCAAATATTCTATATACGCGACATCTGGATCAAAAGGGTTCTCGGCTGTCCCGTCATAAAATTGTCTAAAAGCATATGGGAAAAACAGCTACCGTCAACACACTTTTTATATACCTATGTTAGACACTGTCAATTTATTTGAGAAAGGTGAAACAGAGCCGGGGAAGAGAATAAATATATGTATATAAATATTAGGTTGTCAAGTATGAAATGAAACAAAGTTCATGTAATTAATTTCGATTGAACATAACTTCATTTATACTACGTATTTAGTATTTTAATTACTTGCTTTTCTCACTAAAAGTCTTTATTTTATTTATGTATAAATATTATTTCAATAAAAAATGATATAATTGTAAGTTTATGTTACATACAATACATTCCAATAAATCATGCAGTTTCTTTTTTTCTTTACCATATTTGAAGAAAATCTATTAAAGGGTAAAAATATATATAGAAATTTCCATTTTATATTTAATCCCCTTAGGCATATAAATTCCAAAATCCCTTTTTTATGTTCATTTAAGCTATATAAAGAAGCTACCAGTAAAATTTCAGGATTCTAGTTTCAGCAGTTTCGACTGTGCCTTTAATTTAGTGTCAGTTAATTACCTTACTTTTTTTATATATGTCGTGGATTGATGGCGCTAGGG
>DWON01006572.1:0-13746 GCA_018251015.1 Phocides pigmalion okeechobee
ACACTAGCTGCATTCCCGCGCTGGATAGCAATCGCAATTCTCTGCGCGAGATATGAACCGGCCCTCTTGTCACCGGCGGCGTCAATCAAACGTTTGTTTGAAAATATTTTTGGCACGCAGATCCCAAGGGCTAAAGGTTTCAAAGCCAAGCGGAACAAATACGTAACCACTGCTTAGTGAGACATATTTACGCCGCTTGGCTCCTGCAGCCACCGCCCCAGCTCCAGTCCTCGACACTATTCCGCCGAGGCGAGAAGGGACCAACGTATCGACGCATGTTGCATCCCATACGAGAGCCCTTCCCGGCTCCCAAGGAATTAGTGTCAAGCCACCCGGCCGCTTGCCATCATCACGTACTATCCCTACTGGACCTAAATCCGAAGGGACATCGATGGTGGCAAGTGCCCGTTTAGTGATGTCATTAATTGAATTACAATCGTTACCATTTTATTATTGTCGAAAGATTTTTTAAATCCTGTTTAATTCTAAAAGTTACTTAAATTAGTCAGTCATCGGTAATGTCTAATATATTTTAATATATAACATGGTAATTTATAAGCGAGACATGTAAAGCTGATTTGATTTAAGTTAAATCTATATTCTATATCTCATTGTTCCATCAATTTAAGGTCGTGTACGGCTCTAATTTACATAAGTCAATTTAAACAAACGGTAAGGTTTAATGTTTTCACGCTATTAATAAATTTAACGATAATAATGTATACTTGGTGGTGAGCGTCGTGTTCCGTGATGGCGAGTTGCCAGCCGCGCCTTGTGGCCCGAATCTGATGTAAGTTACATGTCACACGTGAACTTATATCAACCTACTTTACAACCGAACGAGACGTTTTAGTTTCTTCTCCACACCAAAAATACTGCGAAATGGTAATGATCAATTTAATATTTCCAACAAGGTAAATAAAATAAAAATATTTTTAGCTAAAACACCGCTTAATAGTAACACATCTTAGTATATTATAATTGTAGTGGTCACACCATAGTTCGATGGGGGAGGTACTATCGCTGATCTCATAATTCGCTATAAAGTAATTTTAGTGTTTCGATTGGAGAGCTCTGATTGGCAGCCCTACTTATAAGCGAAATTGCTATTTATGTCCTCAGGAGTAGGGACGCTTTTATACGTGACCATAGATAAGGTTTCAGCTCTGTTTGAGACTAGATGTTGCTGTCCATATTTAATGTTTTCATGGTGCTAATAAATTTAAAGATAATAATATATACTTCGTGGTGAATGTTGTGTTCCTTGATGGCGAGTTGCCAGCTGCGCCTTGTGGCCCGAATCTGATGTAAGTTACATGTGACGTGACACGTGAACTTATATCAACCTACTTTACAACCGAACGAGACGTTTTAGTTTCATCCCCAAATCAAAAAACACTGCGAAATGTTAATGATAATAGTGTTTTTTCTCAGTTCGTTATTACACAGTACTTGGAATTAAAAAAAACATTTTACGTAAAATAACTATCCAAACTAACGGTATACTTACTTAATACTTTTCCAGCACAGCACTATCTTATATTTAAAAAAAAAAATATGTCCCAAGTTGGGTAGACTCCGCCGGTGACAAGAGGCCTGGTTCATATCTTGCCCAGAGGATTGCGATTACTATTTAACGCGGGAGTGTGGCTAGCGTTCTTGGAACCATTTCGCATGGTCACGGACACCCTTTAAAATATTTAGGTTAGGCTATTTTTATAATTGGTTTTAAAATTATTGTAATTAAAATGTAAGTAATGAGCTATTTCAAACTTTAGTGAAAATATATATTTCATAACTATTATTAATTAATACTCCGTCACGCTTCTCAAAATATTTCTTAAATCTTAAAAGATAATACCGTAATAATTTTCCTAAGCTCAATACAAGCCGTAATGCTTGTAATAAACAAGAGGTTGTATCAGCCACGTCTATTCTGTTTCTCCATTATTTACTTCTCGAGAGCGGTCGTTAAGCTCCGTTTCGTCTCTAATAGATTTTTCTTTACCTGAATCCTTTGTTTTAAGCTGTAGTTGGGGAAACTTATCTCGGGCTTAATGGTTTCATCTAAAATTATGGATTGCCGTCTACTATACATATTCGTTTGTTTCGGGATTATGTTTGTCTGAAGATGATAGTGAATTGTTTCGGCCAGATCATTTTTTACCGTATTTTTTACACGCTTTTATTTAACTTGCAATGTATGTATGTTTGTCCGGATGGAATCTTGCAATTGAATTTTCAATCAGTTTTCTTTGACCGATTGAACTAAAATTTGGTACACACTAGTTGTTAATTTGTCCAAAAGATTAAGCAAAAAATTAATTTAAAAACTAACCAAATAAATTAAGCAAAAGGGACAAATAGTAATGCCAACGGGGCCGTTCATATCAGATAGTAACTAAAGAGATATTAATACAAAACTTAATAATTTAAACTCCAACGATCCTGAGATGATGAGCAGACGTTGTGAACTTTCTAGAATAAATTATTATCCTAGTAGCAATGTCATTAAAAACGCATTAACTTAAGAGCTATAGAGTAGTAAAGTAGAAAAAAACTGAAAGAACTTGTAGTAAAAATATTATTTATACCGCTTTGCTACAGTCATTGAAGTGCCCTAGAAAGACTTATGAAGACAAGAGCTTTTGTATAACTGAACTAGCAAACAGACCTGTATTCCATTTTATTATGAAACCTCCCTAGTTTTCCTTCCATAGGATGTTTTTCGATTTTCCATTTTTTAAGGTGAATAGTGGAAATAGTGGTGGACAATATTTATGACTTTAGGAGCAAATCTCGTAAGCTATAGACATACAGAACAAATAATTTATTAGGAAACGTAAGTTTCTTTTTAATTTCCTGGTTCATAAGCCATTTCAACGGTCCAAGTTCGATAACTAGAATGGTTTGGATTCTATCATTTTAAGGCTCCTAATAATAGTTTTTTTATATATCTTACATGTACAGACAGCGACCACTTACAAATTTATATATATAGATAGATTTTCAGACATACAGAACTCCAAGTGCTTACTAGTACTGGATTTTGTACATATTTTTTTAAAATACGAACCGGAACACCTGACTATATTATATATATATATATATAAGGTTTTGATTTTTGACAACGTTGCCATGGAATATTAAAAATAATCTTCGTCAAAATCAAAACCAAAATATTTTATTCAAATTAGATTCTTTACATAACTCTTTTTGAACGTCAATAAACTACCGTAGACTCGTAAGGTTTTTGAAGAAGAATTTGAAAGTGGTAAAGACATTAGAGCTCGCCCGGGGTGGTACCACCGCCACCCTCATACCCCGTGGGCTGCAGTGACCACTTAACGTCAGGTGGCCTGCATGCCCGTTTCTTACTCTTTCATTATAAAATAGGCGTTTCGTGCGGGGAATAGGCGGCGATATAAACTCCACTCCATCATCAGAGTAGTATGATGGTTCTTGCTCCAAATATGATCGTCAAAAGTATTCACGACTCACCGCTGAGTAGGACGTAGCACCAACTCCAAACGAAGATTTACGATGGAGATAAGGAAACCGTTACTTGCATGCCAAGAACCCAATTTGAACTTAAATAGGCTCTCGTTGATTATGATCCACTTTTCTCTAATAGATGATAACGTTATCTTAAATTGGGTAGGCGTAAGTATATTAGGACTTAATTTAGTTAATTTATAAGTAAGGGTAGTCTAATTGAAGTAATGATTGTTTAAGCTCTAAAGTAAAAGAAATGTTTTATGTTTGACGTTTGTAACTGCTTGTATTTGTGTTTGTGGATGTGTTTTTGTGTATTTGTGTGTTTATATACCTATGTTGTATTATAGCTCCTAAACAGATGAACCTTTTTGATGTAGTTTTTTTGAAAAGGTGGTTTAATTGAGTGTTTCACTATGATAAAAGAAAGCTGACAAAACTTAGCAAAATGGTAGAAGTATAAGTTGATCGAGATGGCATCACCGCTACCCTAAAAAACCCTAAAAAACCGCCGTAAAGTAGTACTTATGTCTGCGTAGGAAAGATGCGGTTTCCGTTTACACCTACAAGTGAAGCGACCATCTCAGTTCTCAGAAGTAGAAACGTATGTATCTTAGACAGGGCTTTAGTCCTGTTTTATTGGACGTGGATGTTCATGAGCTGTTGAGAATATTTAACATCAGATAATCTACACGCTCAATTTCCATTAAAACAAAAAAAATATCAGTTTGTAAATCATCAACTCTTTTCTCTTTATTGAAGGGATCATAGCAACTTTGTGAAGAGAAGCCTTGGAACATATAGCATACTCTACCATGTTGTTCCAATGCAGGCTGTTGAAATAATGTACGAGTCAGTGCTCAATTTCTGTAAAAAAAATTGAAGAAGCCTAAAAGGACTCGGACTAGGTTTAACTATCCTATGGTAAAAATCTGGATCGACTCCGTATCGTCCTCTCCAAAGCCTGATAAAATTCAAATATTTTTAGTCACCCATCCAATTTCTGTCTACGCCCAAGGTTGCTTTAATTTACCGATATTTAACGGTCAACAGCCGCAAACTTTGGTTAATGTTACCAATAAAGTTCAAAAGTTTAATTTCCTCTACGTTATTGAGCCCGCATTATACATATTGAGACCCTATTAGTTCTATCAAAGTATTAAAAGTCCGTTTATCCACATTTAGTAACAAAATATAAGAGAAATTTAAGAAAAATATTTCTCATAGAACTAAATTCCCAATGGGTGTGCAATTTTTCCCTTCTTCTTTCAACAGATGCCCGCTTCGGGCGAACAGTTCAAACCTTTTAGTGTAACTTACGGAGTTTTACCTTTCCGTTTACTGTATCCACTATTATAGTAGCGTATTTTTAAAAGCCTTACTTTTTGCGTAAGTTTTCTTACTTTTTTATGTGAGATGAGTAGCAAACATTCATGCTAACCACTTGGTGTTAAATAGTCGCAGCCCATAGACATCCATGTACAACCACAAACACGACCGAAATCTTGTCTAAGCTCTAACGTAGATACGTTGCTACTTCTGAAGACTGAGATGGTCGCCACACTTTATAGTGTAGCCAGCAACCGCACCTCTCCAATTGAAACAAAAGTAATGCTTTACCGTGTAGTATGAGGGCAGCGTTGGTACCTCCCCGGTCGATCTATAATTCTCCCACTTTCAAAATATCCTTTATAAATTTGCTTCGAATATACATATTGGGTAAAAGGGTTCCATGATTTTTCGAATGTATTGTTATACTGATTCCTGCGAGCAAGCCCGCGAGCAACAACTAGTATTACCTCCTTGACCTTTACTAGCATCATGAGATATTTTTAAAAATTACCGGTAAAGCGATCCAATTTAAAATGTAAAATATAAGGCTTGTTTTCGACCTTAACCTCAATCATCTTTAAGAATTTTAGCGAAGGCTTTTAGGGAACGCGTCTGAATATTTTATTTCCATTCTCCGGATATTTAAAACAACAGCAAACTCCCTTTGTGTAAACTAAGTTAGTTATTTAATACTTTACTTTCTAACTCGACGTTTCATCGTATTTTTGGAAGTTTGGTATTAATAATGGGTGTTATTTAATAAAGATATGGTTGAAATGGTTTTCATTTATTAATTAGGGGTACCGTGACTTTGTTTGTGTATTCTAAATTAAAAGTGGCGTTAGTTACTAGTTATAACATAAGCTTTTTTTTGAAACATACATACAATTGAAACCTAACAACTTTTTTAAATTATTGGGTTTTTTATATTGAATCATTAAACTTTTTCTTAAATATAAATAGCCTTAATTACTCGTCATAGCATCAGTATCTCTCAATTAAAGAATCGTTAAAACCGACCCAGCTTTCTTAAATTTTGTGGGTTTAAATGTTGTTTGTGTATCATACAAAAAATGATTAAACCCACTCTAATATAAATAATCTTAGTTGCTCGTCATAGCATCAGTTATTTGACAATTAAAATCCCGTTAAAACCGACCCAGCTAACTTGTATATTATCGATCGATAGTTTTGTATAGGATCCTTAAACTTTTTCTTAAATTAAAATTTCTTTTTTCTGATATAAAATCACTGCACATATCTATCTGTGAAATGTTATCTATTTGTTAAAGTCCTGTCGAAATCAGTTCAGCCGATTCGGACATTACGCGGAACAAACAGACATACATCTGTGAACTTTATATTAATCGACATTTAATTATCTATTTTACTAGCGATTCGACCAACTTCGCTCGTGTAATAGAGTTTATATTTACTTACATTATTATTCTTTCATACATGCATCCAGTCATTACCTAGTTGCAAAAACTAACAACTAGAAACATCTATTTCGAACGACGACTGAATTACTATATTGAATTTAACTATTTAATTTCTCTCTTAATTTACAAAAAATCTTACCTTATTATGCACCAAAACCTTTCTCAGGAATCACTACCTGTTGTTGAAAACTGTGAGATAATCCGTCGAGTACTTTTGCGTTTATCCTGAACAGACAGACAGACAGACGCGACGGGGAACGTTGTTTTATAGTATTTAGAGAAAAGGAATATTTGTACATCGTCTTTACCGGTAAAGTGTTCTGGAATGTAGGTAACATATACCAACCAACCAAATATGTACGCGTACTTTGACAAATAAATAAATTCATTCATTCAATCATACATCCGTTCATTAATTCATACAATAAAAAATAAAAAAAGGTTGCTTTAAATATATATCCGTATACACTGTCAGTAGCTCTCATTAAAATCAATTTTGATATTACAAATAGACACTTAAGCTTTTATATGTATACATGATGTTATAGGTGTATTTGATAGAATCAAGGTTATTTATCCCTATATCTGTTTAGTGAGAAACACGTGTAGTTCATATAAATCAGGATAACAAGGAATTTGGAAGGGAATCGGGGAAATCGGATCGAGGTGATGCTATTACACGAACGCGTTCCTACATTCAGTCTCATTCTATCGAATGAAATATTGAGCCGGGGTGAGTGAATGATTTTATTATAAGGCCGCGGATGTGTCGTTCATATTTCTTTTCATCTATTTTGGCGTCTCCTCTGTCATGTATTTTGGTGACAAGCGTTGATTGATATGCCACTGATGCGTAAAACAATATTTTGTGTTTGATATCTCACTTATGTATAAAACAATATTCTGTGTTTGATATTTAACTGATGTATAAAATAATATTCAGTTTTTCATATCTCACTATTACATAAAGCGATATTCTGTGTTTTATATCTCATTGATGTATAAAACGATATTCTGTGTTTGATATCTCAGTGATGCATAAAACGATATTCTGTGTTTAATATCTCATTGATACATAAAACGATATTCTGTTTGATATCTCATTGATGCATAAAACGATATTCTGTTTGATATCTTATTGATGCATAAAACGATATTCTGTTTGATATCTCATTGATGCATAAAACAATATTCTGTTTGATATCTCATTGATGCATAAAACGATATTCTGTGTTTGATATCTCATTGGTGCATAATACGATATTCCGTGTTTGATATCTCATTGATGCGTAAAACGATATTCTGTGTTTGATATCTCATTAATACATAAAATGATATTCTGTTTGATATCTCCCTGATGCATAAAAGTAGTTGTTAGAATTTTGTTTGTTTGTCTGTGCGTGTGTGCGGAAATTTATATATATATTTTTATCTGTGTGTGTGAGTTTATCCATTCTGACGTCTCTTGGTTATTTTTAAATAGATGAATAGATTGGTGTAATCCAAATTATCAAGATCGATTAGTTCGTTTACTTCGTTTTAATAGTGCGAACCACATATTAAAATTTTAAAGAGATTTGGATTTGACGGTTATACATCGCGAAGCTCAAATTTTTACAATTTTCAAGATACTTTGTCTCATAAATTTTACGTAATTACAACTTTTTTGTAACCAAATATAATGACTACATAATTAATTTTTTGATAAGTTAACTTAATAATGACCACATGAACATTATTTCTTAAAAGTATCTATGTAACATACACTTTTACTAATTTAAAATATCACAATATTTACTGATTTCTTTGAAGTTTTAAATAAAATATTGGGTTTAGTTATAAAAATGTCACTCATTTTTAATGACGATATGTTTTCAAGAAATAAAAATCCATTTTCAAACTCCATAACTTCATTTAATCAGGTCTTAGTAATTATTATTTTCATTGAGTATCAAACTTTATTCAACTGTGAGCTTTTAAGCAGTATATTGTCTAAAAAGTTTTAATTAGAGATTCGAGAATCATTTCTATTGAATAGCGTTTTACTTAAAATTGTACTAACATTTCATTTAAATTATTTGTTAGTAGCGTTATTAACCTAAGACTTTGTTTATGAAATGTAAGCGTATTGATTTGTTTAAATACTTACTGTTTATGATATTAACTATGATTATGAGCATGTAAACCAACTGATGTTAAGTAGTCACAGGCCATAGAAATTCACGTACAACCACAATCACGACCGAAATCCTATCTGAGCACGATAGATATGTTGCTAATCCTGAGGACTAAGATGGTCGCGTCTCTTCAATGTATAGTCCGCTACCGCACTTCTCCAACCGAAACACAAGTTATGCTTTACGGCAGATTATGAGGCGGCGGTGGTACCTCCTCGGTCGAACTATAGTTCTTCCTTTAGAATCACTATGTTCTATCACTTTACAAATTACTTTGTTTTGGTGGTAACTCAATGAAATCAGCACAAGAAAATATTTTTTACAATTTTGATTAAAACTGCAGAATTTTCTCAGACACAAATGTGTTTTTCAATTACTGCAACAAATTCTCAGTAAGAAATCTCTCAATATCGCGACCAAGGTAAATAATCGAGCTAACTACTTAATCAGTGCTAATTGCTTTCCGTTAGATATTTCTTTTACGTTCAGTTTCAGAGCTTAAACATTAACAGGCACTTAAGCATTATATCCCGTTAAATCTATTGTAAGTAATTAGCTGATTGTACTTTAATTATTGGAGAAATTAGTATTGTGTGCCGAGAGAGTAGTGCCGAGTCTTTTTCGCCGGCTTTCTTCTCTCTATCAACGTTAGCCAATAGGCGCTCAAAACCGATGTACTGATTTTACATTGTATCCTTGACATTCATTAATGTATGTAAATACCTTATATTGAAATAAAAAAAAATGAATTTGAATTTGAATAGCCGGTATTTTTATCAGCATGTCGTATGGAGGACTCCCTATATATTGTTTAGGATTTTATTGTTTTTAAGTTATATAGCGTTATATTAATTAACCTATAATTATGTGAATAAAATGATTTATTATAAAAATACGGTAAATAATTACTAAGTTTTGTATGTTATTTCATATTTCGTTTTATGTTGAAAGTAGAAAACTAGCGCACAGGTCAATTGATGTGAAGAAGTATTTGCAGCGCACAGACATCCACTTTTAAAATCAAACTGGATGTAAGTCCATTTGACGTCGTGCAGAAGACTTACTACTAAGGACCGAGATAGTCGCCTTAGTTCTGAGTGTAGCAACTGCATATCTCCATCCGAAAGACAAGTACTGCTTTACTGCAGATTATGAAGACGGTGGTACCACTTCGAACGATCATAGATCTTACAAATTTAATCCTGAAAGTTCTCACTTCTTATATTATACTATATGATTTTAAAGTTATACATTTTACTATATAACAGGTACTCATGTTTTTAAGTGCTTCTTAATTGACAATTGAAAAAACGTTATCGTGAGCACCCGTTATACACAAAGATGTATAAAATTGTATTGTATTATTCCGTATTTAGAACAATGTAAAGTTTCCGTACTGCGCTTGTATTAAAACGGGGAGCCTCTCACAAAAACTAATTCCCTTCAAGAGTCAATTAGTCGAAAATTTCCCACTGAAACTGTGAAACCGCTGAAAATTTATCGCCATCCGACATTATTAAGGCTTGAAGCTTCAAAGTGTACATCAAATAACAAACACGGAGATGAGAACGGAGGTTTCGTACACGACGGTATATTGTACGCTGTCATCGTTCGTGCTTAACCCTTGCCGGCCTCTCGTTTGTTGCAGTTTTATTAAAACGTCCTCTTGCAGACTTTGCAACGTATAGAAATGCCTGCTTGTATGGCATTACAGTATATCGTATCGCGTTACATCATATCGGATGAACGTCAAATAAATAGAAATGTTATCGTTGTCGTAAGTCACAAATAGTGTAAAGTTTAATACGTACAGATAGAGTTAGTGTGGTGTGTCCTGATTTGGAGCCCAATACAGGGAAACGAACTAGACGTATCGACTAATCTACCATTTGTTTCTATTAATAGTTTCTCCCGCCGCCGCAGTTTTGCCGTGAACATGAACCATGCGACTAGTTCAAAATATCGGCAATCAAAAACCAAAAATTGTTAATTGGTAAAAATTGTTATTGTTTATTGTTAAATTGTTAATTGTTGTTATTCATTTGTTGTTCACGATTACGCTTACGCTAAAGAAGAAAACAAAAGAATAAACAAATAAAAGAATAAAACAAATGTTTAAATAATGAAGAAGAAGAAGATAAATGTTTAATTAATAATCGATTTAAGTTTTATAAGTAAAGATTACTTCGAAAATTTGCTTGCCACTTCTAAAATTTCTCAACTTCAGATGCCAGTAATCTGCGGCGACTTCAATATGAATGACAGTTTTCACTGGTGACACCCGCGTTCAGTCATCTGGGTTTTATTTTTTGGGGCTACGAGCTTCGGGTCATTGTTTATGTCCCCAACTGGGTCGATTAATAACAGATTTGTAGACGTCAAGTTTGTATCGTAAATGCTAAATTTGGGGCTTTAAAATGCATGGAGGGATTTAAAAGTATTTACTTTCGATGTGATAGGGAGGGATCTGAGTAAATTTTGATGGTACAGGCAAAATATGTGACTGAATTGGTGGAAAACGTGGGAGAACTATAGTTCGACCAGGGAGGTACCATCGCCGTCCTCGTAAAGCATCGTACAACATTACTCGTGTTTCGGTTGAAGAGGTATCGTTGCTACACTTTGAAGCGAGGCGACCATCTTAGTCCTCAGGAGTAGCAACGTATTTACGTTCGAGCGCAGATAGGGTATTGGTCGTGTTTGTGGTTGTACGTGGATGTCTATGGGCTGCGACTGGTTAAGGTCCGGTAGTTTGCTACTCGTCTCACATAAAAAATGAAGCAACTTCCAGGGCGGCCGGAAATTGGATGGGTGACCATTAGTGTAAAAACATTTCTTTCTCATTTTAAAAAGTGCTTAATGTCGTAATTAACAAAAAAATCTTGTTTGACAATAATAATATTTTACTTAAATAAATAGTGTAAATAGTTAGTACCTACTAAATGCGCTAGTGTCATAAAACATTTGGTTAAAAAAATTGGTTACGTCAAAACCCTATTAGTTAAAATGGTTAATAATAAACAATAATATTATTTGCTTTTGTTTAATTAAGTTTGAAAACAAAAGAAACACGAGGTGAAGTTGATAAAAATACAAAATTCTTAATTTTTGTTATCGCAAAGCAGTAAAGGGCAAAGAACCCTTTTCCCTCAAAAACAATATAGGAGCGTTTATTCAATTTATTGCCTTTGGGAAGGCGGAATCTTTTAGAAGTTTAAAAGGAAGTTGACTTCGTTTTTGCATATTTAATGTAACCACAACCAAGCCAAATTGGCTGCTAGCGACAAGAGGGCTCGTTCATATCTTAAAAAATTAATTTCAATCGCTATTCTCTGTCTGCGTTCTCGGCATTACGCTGTATGGGCACGAACTCCCCGAATTTGGGTTGATTGTATAGTGCAGGCTTTTATTATAATTAGTTTTAAGGTATTCATGGTACGAGTATATTTAGGTTAATTAATTACGTCAATAAACTAAGTCTAAAGGAGGGATAACTATGGTTAGACCGGGGAGGTACCACCGCCGCCCTGATAATCTGCCGTATGGCATTACTTGTGTTTCGGTTGGAGAGGTTCGGTTGCAGGCTACACTTTAAAGTGAGGCAACCATCTTAGTACTCTGGAGTAGCAACGTATCTACGTTCGAGCTCAGATAGGATTTCGGTCGTGTTTGTGGTTGTACGTGGATATCTATGGGCAACGACTACGTAATAGAGTTTATATTTGCATACATTATATTTCTATCATACATGCATCCAGTTATTACCTAGTTGTAAAAACAAACAATTAGAAACATCTATCGAACTAGGACTGATTTGCTATATTGAATTTAACTATTTAATTTCTCGCCCAATTTCCAAAAAAAAACTGACATATTATACACCAAAACTTTCCTCAGGAATCACTTTCCCTGTTGTTGAAAACTGTGAGAAAATCCGTCCAGTACTTTTTGAGTTTATCGCGAACAAACAGACAGAAGCGGTAGGTGACTTTGTTTTATAATATTTAAAGATTTCAGTTATAGAGGTTGCAACTAATATTTACCTAAATATCCGTATGACCAAGTGTTTTGAATACACGACCCCAGTAACGTGCGGGCTAAATCCGCTTACAGCCACCCGGATTTATTGGCAAATTTATCGACAGATAGATCGCTGACAATATTTATCTATTCGCAGTATTACTGAATACCAATACGGCTGACAGAAATGGTTTTATATTTCAGCAAAGTTCATGGAATTGTTTTTGGAGCAAACAAATGAAATGTTTGTATTGTACACTCGTACATACATACGAGTACATTGAATTCTTTTTAACAAAAGCTCCTGTGTATCTAGTGTATTTGCATATTTTATTTTAATTCGCTGCATACCATTTTTTATGTAAGAAGAGTAGCGAACGAGAATGCAAACGACCTGATGTTAAGTAGTCGCAGCCCATAGATATCTACGTGCAACCACATACGACCGAAAGTCTGTCAGAGCTCGAACTTAGATGCGTTGCTACTCCTGAGCACTAAGATGGTCGCCTCGCTTCAAAGTATAGCCGGGAACCGCACCTTTTCAACCGAAGCACAAGTAATGCTTTACGGCGGATTATGAGGCGGTGGGACCTCCCCGGTCGAACTATGATTCTCCCATTTTTATAGATTTTCTCTTATATCTTCCATGTATAGAAAAAAACAGTTACATTTTTTTTATTTGTATAGACTTAATAAGAAAAATATGTAACTGAAAATTGTTACATGCTCCCATAAGCCTTCAAAATAAATAGACGTGATTTTAAAAGGCCATGCATGTAGGCTACATT
This sequence comes from Phocides pigmalion okeechobee, assembly GCA_018251015.1. NCBI lineage: Eukaryota > Metazoa > Arthropoda > Insecta > Lepidoptera > Hesperiidae > Phocides > Phocides pigmalion. Next base: position 13,255 of record DWON01006572.1, read on the forward strand.
TAATTTTCCAGTTGAAGGTAAACTTTCTTTATCAACACAAACCTAATCTGATACGGCCAGAGGCCACGATATGTCGTGCACAGTTACCTTGGAGCGAAATAACGACCGGATGAAGGTTCCAAAATCTTGTTTCCGCTATAGATGCAGTCATTTCGTACTTTTAAAAACGGGGAAATTTGTTATAAAAGATTTTGAATTTAGAACTTATGTTCATTATTCTGAGGAAGGTGGAGTATTTTGAATTTGGAATTACACTTATTATTTAGAAAGGAGGAGAATTTTGAACAATTATGTTTGTTTATTGTTTCCTGTATGTACAAATTCAAATTTAAATTCAAATTCAAATATTTCATTTCATTGTAAGGTATTTACATACACTTAATGAACGTCAAGGGTACAATGTAATATCAGTACGTCGGCTTTGAGCGTCTGTAGGCTAAGGTAGACCGGGAGAGAAAAAGCAACGGAAAAAACTCTCGGCACTCTTTTTAA
>DWON01006573.1:0-13746 GCA_018251015.1 Phocides pigmalion okeechobee
TCCATGGGCTGCAGTGACCACTTACCATCAGGTGGCCTGCATGCCCGTTTCTTACTCTTTCACAATAAAAAAAAAAGTGAAGTGCTTCGAAGTAAAATACCAAACGAGCAGCCTGATGGTAAGTACCAAGTCATTACCATCTTTATAGGCGACTATCATACTCATATGCTACTTCTCATAAAAAATCCAACGGTACAGGCTGTATTTTGAAAAATCTATGGTTGTCATTTCCAGTTACTTTCGTCTTCGTTCAGCATCATGGTAATGAGTGATTAACGAGACGGTGAAGTCGAAGCTCCTTTTGAATACATAAATATGTAAATGGATAAGTTAATTTAGTCCTCAGATTTGAGGAATAACAAATTGGCCAAAAACGATTTCTTTAGCGCCCATCTTCGCCGTTTCAAAATTTATTTACTGAAATACTGTGAATTCGTATCTGTGAAGATTTATTGACTTGTGTTACAAATTGCTACATCGTACTCGAGGTAGAGTTTTGGGTTATGTGCATATTAGAAAGTTTTAAAGGTGGGAGAACTATAGTTTGACCGGGGAGGTTTCTGTTGTATATTCTGTACAATAAAGCATATTTGATTTGACCATCTATCTCACTATTTTTCCGAAGCTTTCTATCTATTATCTATTCTATACACTATACGCTATCTTTTCATGTTATCCATGACAAAAAAAGAGTTTTTTACTCCAGCTTATTTATCCTGGTTAATCTTAACAGGACACTCAAAGCCGACTAAGTTTATATTATACTTTGACGCTTTACGGCGGGTTATGAGGGTGGCGGTGGACCCGCCCCGGGCGAGCTCTAACGGCTCTACCACCTTTTAAATTGTAATATTATATACAAAATAAAATAAAAAAGCTCAATGCATAGCCGTCTACGCTATTACTATATTCTAACCTTTACACTGTTCACAGGTCGTAATTATGCAGAGAGGTTGAGACTATTAAGTACTAATATTACAATGAGCTTAAAACATGGACTACGTAGTTTTAGCGCAATAGAGGTTTTTGGTGTTTACTCGCTCTATATCGAAGCAGAGAACCATATATCATTATTTAGAATATATACAATATGTACTGATTATGAAATAATATATAGACTTTTGGTATTTTTGTAAATTATATGTGTAAGTGAGCCGGCAACCAAACATATTCGTCGAAACGCATATCTTTGCACTTAAAGTAGATGTGGCATTTGTCTTTTCTCTATAGCACCATATAGTTTAACTTTTCAAAACATACCGGAAACAATATATGAAATTGCAATTAAATTTCAAAAAAAGTGGGGATTGTAAAGTATTACCACTCGCAGTGCATTACCATGCACTTGGAAATTAATTGTTGCCCCGTTTGAAGTCGGTAATGACAATTTCGAACTAAGAAACGAGGTAAATTAAAAACAAAACAGGGCGGCAACAGTAGATATTTATGAAATGACGATCAGTGTTTTTTTTATAATGAAAGAGTAAGGAACGGGCATGCAGTCCACCTGATGTTAAGTGGTCAATACAGCCCATGGACAACCACGTCCAATCACAAACAGAACAGAAGTTCTATTTAAGGATGGACGCGGATGCGTTCTTACTTTTGAGGACTAAGATGGTCGCCTCCAATAATGTGTATCCGGCAACCGCACCTCCCCAACCGAAACATAATACATGAAGAACATGTTGCTTTACGGCGGGTTATGAGGGTAACGGTGGTACCGCCCCGGGCGAGCTCTAATGGCTCTACCACCTTTAAAAATTAGTTTTAAAATCTTCATTATTGTAAATATGTATTTCTGTTCTAATAAATATATTTCTTCCGTGGCGGGCTTATCAACTTATGTGTAACGTACCTTTTATTTTATATCTTCAAATCCTAATCTCAACTGTTATTCAAAATTCAAAATTTAAATGATTGTGCCTATCTTCATAATTCAGATTCGCCCAGCCGAGAAATTATGAAAATCGGGGACCTCATTTAGAGTGGCTAAGCCTAATGACCACTGGAGAATGGAAGGGTCAGTTGTGTCATTTTCACGTACTATCCTCACTTAACCCTAAGTCCTTTATAAGGGACGGTTGAGTGAAGCAATTTTGAGTTGTATAATAATAAATATTTAATACGTTTTGCGAGTCTATTCGCCATAGTTAATAAAATATACATTGGTAAAATATACCACTACGTTGAATCGACAGGGAAGGTACCATATCTTACCCATAATCACTATGAAAATAGAATTGGGCGGTTATTGGTTAATGTATGTATTTATTAATGTATGTATATTACATGTAGAATTGAGACGAGTATTTTACGAGTTGAACCGTATTTATATACGACTTTAGATAGGATTTCAGGCTTGTCTAAGGTTGTAAGTAGAAGCAGCGGTTACTTAATATCAGATGATCCGCATGTTCGTTTGATCTCAGATAAAAATTCAGTGTTATTTTAACAGAAATACGTTTAATATTAGGTTTTATATCACTGTAAAGGACGATTATCAAACAAGCATGCAGCCCAACGGATGGTAAGTCAATGCCGTCGATAGACGTCTGTAACCAACTCCATAAAGAATAAGAGTTCCAAATGCAGTCGATCACAAATGCGTTGTTACTCCTGACCACTAAGGTGGTCGCCTCATTTGTAATTGAGTAGCCATATCCGTCTACAGAAACGCTGCTTGTGTTTCAGTTTCACACTTCACACTAGAAATAGGTGTGGCATTGGCACTTCCCCGGTTGCGCCGTATAGGTTTTTGCAGTCCAGCATAGATACGTTGCTACTCCTGACTCCTCAGGTAGTTATCTCATTTGTATTTGAGCAACCACACCTTTCTATCGAAATGTAAATAAACTTCACGATAGAAATAAATGTGTATAGGCACTTTTCAAAGACGTAGATTCATTGATCACTGTTTTTCAAATACTAACAAGCCGTCATAAAGTCAAAGGAGTATCAATTTTGTTAGTATTGTATAAAGCGTAATAAAGCCTTTTTTCGTCGATTGTGAACTTTTATAAAGAAGGTAATTGGTTTGAACTCCTCGCCAATGATAAAACAGTACAGATTTTTTTATTGTGAAAGAGTAATAAACGGGCACGCAGGCCACCTGTTGTTAAGTAGTCATTGCAGCCCATGGATAAACACGTCCAACCTCAAATAGAACTGAAGTTCTATTTAAGGATATACGCGGATGCATTCCTTCTCTTGAGGACTAAGATGGTCGCCTCCAATAATGTGTATCCGGTAACCACACCTCCCCAACCGAAACACAATCCATGAAGAACATGTTGCTTTACGGCGGGTTATGAGAGCGGCGGTCCTCCCCGGTCAAAGTTCTCTCACCTTTAAAACTATCATAACTACTATGCTATTGTTAGGCACGGGTCTCCACTTAGATTTTTTGCGAGGGAATAAGTAAACCAGCATGCAAGCCACTTGATTTTCGCTGCAGCCCTTGAACATCCAACCTCAAACTTGATGGAAATCCTATATAAAGCCGCACATAGATGCGTTACTACTCCTAAGGACTAAAATGGTGGAATGAGAAGGGTTAGGCCACGATCCAGCATACCTTCAGAAATCAATCATGCCTTTCAGAAATTTACGGTATATTCTTAAGGGAAACAGATTTTCGTACACTCAGGGCTGAGATGGTCGCGTAGCTTATTAGTCAAACCGTTTTCTGCACCTCTTTAACCGAACACACAATGATTAAGAAGGCAGAAGTAGTATTGGTCAGTACCCTGGTCGAATTGTTACCTACCCCTTACCATAATTGGAGAGAAAGTTTGAAATTATTTAATATTTTGCATTCAACGTTTTTTTTTTTTTACCTATCTAAAGGACTAAACAAGCTTTTAAAAGATTCAAACAAAAATAATAAATTAATTTAGCAATAACCGTTTTAAAGTGTCGAAAAGGCAAAGGATTGTTAGCTTAGGGACAATTTCGTTCGTAAATCGTCAGCAAATACAATTTCAGAACGTTTATTAATTTTCACAACGATTTTGGTAAGCATTTGGGTTAGCAAAAACACATTTTGAAATAAATGTAATCACTTTGTTTTTGTTTCTGGACTAATTACCTCGGTGACCTTTGAATTTACAGGATTATTTTGAAGGTCTACTAGGTTAAACTAGGAGTGTAAAGGTTTGGTAAAAGATGTATAAGAATTGATTGGCCTTAATTACAATTAATTATTAAATGATAAAATGATTAATATCGACACGCTTTTATTAGCTTGGGTTGTATCTATGTATCTTACACTGCCAAAGTGCAGGTTCACAAGACAAGCCATTCGTTTATCGGCATGTTTGTGAAATTTTATAATAAAATTCCAGACAAGGTTCAGTCCTATGCCGAAAAGCTTATTATGACATTAAGGACCATATATATGATAAAAAGCCTGGAATTGTGCCTATCTCACTGGGCTATTACTATTTCCCATGTAATAGCTTTATTTACTCGAAATTGTGTGGAGATGACAGTGGAAAGATTCTGACACACACGATTAGGTGTCTCGTGTGCTCACCGTCTTTCTAAAGTTATACTGTATAATGTTTATTTATCAAGAATCGATTTAAAAAGAGTGCCGAGAGTTTTTTTCCGCTGGCTTTTTTCTCCCGGTCAACCTTAGCCAACAGGACGCTCAAAGCTGATGTACTGATTTTACACTATACCCTTGACATTCATTAAGTGTCAGTAAATACCTTACAATGAAATAAAATATTTGCATTTGAATATGAATGTAACGGATTCTTTGAGTATAATTTTCACCAATTTCCAGAAGTCTGATTTAAAACTTTGCACACGTATCAAGGACGGATGACAATGCAATAATATGAAAAAAAAAAGTAAATAATAGTAAAAAACCTAAAAACCACGCTTTTATAAAAAATCCAACTAAAAAAGTATAAATAAGAAAAATATATGGCGATGTAAAAAAAATCTTGAAGTGTGTGGTGTCAATCGATGTTTTTTTTAACTATTATTTATTTTAAAAATGTAAGTACAGGTATATCTTTGTCGTTGTCAAGATTGTATTAATATTTTACCATTTTATTTTATTCGTGGTCACGGCTACACTGCGGCAGTTATATGAGCCGTGCAACTAGTTCTAAATATCGGCATCTAAAAATCGTTATTCGTGAGTACCCGTTTCATAGTAATATGTACATATTGTTGTCTAAAGTTCAGGATGCAGGGCTTTCGCACAAAAACAAGGCACAAACTTCTTTACTCACAATATTTTATTACCTTATAACAAATATAACAAGCATAATCGGACCGGACTTTTCCAAGTTATGATATAAATCGGTACTTACATAAAAACAGTCAATTCCTTTTCACTTCACACTTTTGTACTTTTCATGGCAACACCATGAGCACGTATAGCTTCTTTTCCGAATGAGCCATAATAGACGAATGAGAGCACCGAATGAGTTGCATGAATGAAAGAATAGCATAATATCTTAGATCTACCCGGTACAAATTATCAGCACAAATTAGATATTATTCCAGGTCTACCCGATACAAGCTAACATATTTTCACATCTACCCGATACAAGCTAACAATATATACATTTTATGCAGCTATCGAGAATATTTGGTAAATAGATGTTTTCTATAACAGTTGGTTTGAAATCTACGACGTTTAGGGTAATATAAAGGGAAGGTAGAATCATAATGTGTATCTTTTTACCGTTACGAGTGTTTAGACGTTACTCTGTCCGAATTTATTCCGAAATTGTTGTAAATATGTTAGCCATCCAACCTACTTCTGGAATAATACGTACATAAACAACTGAATTTTGCACGAAAAAACCTTAAAATCCCAGAGGAATTTACGTCAAAATTAGTAGAAATCATCAAAGATCCTGTAATAAGTGTTTTTTGTTATCCAACCTATTTCTGGAATAATATGACGTACATAAAAAACACAATTTTTTATGAAGAAACCTTAAAGTCTCAGACGAAATTACGTTAAAATTAGCAGAAATCGTCATATTAGTTTAATTGAACCAATTACCCACCCATTGACAAGTGGCGACAAAGCGATATTAATAAGACCCTTGTAATGTAAATCACTTCGATTTGGTAATAACCGAAGGGTGGTTACAATAATAATAGTTTGCCACTATAATGGAACACCCCTATGATTCCAACACTTATATAGCATTACACTTTGGTTACAGTGACAGGCGGAGGGTTGTTATATTACAATGTAATTTCGGCGGTACCACCGCCACCCTCATAACCCGCCGTAAAGCAACATTTTCTTCATGTATTGTGTTTCGGTTGGAGAGGTGAGGTTGCCGGATACACATTATTGGAGGCGACCATCTTAGTCCTCAAGAGTAAGAAGGCATCCGCGTCCATTCTTAAATAGAACTTCTTTCTATTCTATTTGAGATTGGACGTGGTTGTCCATGGGCTGCAGTGACCATTTAATATCAGGTGGCCTGCATGCCCGTTTCTTACTCTTTCATAATAAAATAATAATAATATCGAATTAAAAGAACGTCAGTGGAATCTCGCTCTAACTATAGTTCTGCCACCTTTTAACACCTATATATTAGCAATTTACATAAGTACAGAGTCTAATAAAGGTAAGTGTTTATTACACATGAACATAATATGTTATGTACTTCGATAAAAATCTATTCCACACTCCACGCTAGGTTTTCCTGTGTCATGGGTACCACAGACATAAAAAAACGAACACAAACACCCAGACCTAGAAGAGAAATCTAAATCTATTACTCAATACCTACATGGTCGAGAATTGAACCCGGAACCCTATTACCAGACCGTATAGTAGCCGTTACGCCAGGCAGTTTGCCTAATTAAATAACATATTCCAAACTTCAACTAAAATAAGTCAAACTTCATTAACTTAGATTACGTAATCAACAACCGGAAAGTTATCTACAAGTATTTAATTTCTCAATTACCGGGTATAAATGAAATGGAGCTATTCGCAAAAGTTCCATGCAACTCTAATAACCAGCGTAGTCGATAACTTGTAATTATAAAGTCCGATATTATAGATAGCCCATAGTTTATGTGCTCGATTCACCGTGAACAAGATAGCTAAGAATAGTCATATAACATTAAATACCACAATAAAACATTAAAAGGTGGTGGAGCCCTTAGAGCTCGCCCAGCAATTCTCTCAACGAGATATGAACCAGCTCTCTTATCTCCGGCGGCGTCGATCAAACATGGTACTATTTTTTATTTACTAGTTAGATATATTGTTTATATTCAGTTATTAATTTATTATAAATCTGAAATAAAATTAGCCTTTAGAATCTTGTTAAAGATACCTTAACAAATGGAAGTGGAAGTTTGGCGATAATTTTGATAAAGTTTTTATTTTCTAGCAATATAAATACTGATAATTTTCTTTTCCTATGGATTAAACGAATGACTCACAATACTCACAAATAAAGATGTTAAAACGAAATATACCGGTCTGTCTTTTTGCTACGTTCCAAAAACATTATAGTTTATTTCATTCAATAGTACCTTGATTTCCAACTCGATAACGCTTTAACATACATTATGTACCTACATACAGAACATAATGCGCACAATATTGTACAGTTTTATAATAGAGAAGCGATAAATTATTTTAGGGTAGATAATAGCATAAACCTCCCGTTGACAATGGGAAAAATAATAGCTGACTGAATAAAGAGAGCCAAACTTTGTCCCAATCTGGCGAATAGTACGTGCGGAGGGAACGCACTAGTGTTGGACTGTGAAAAGATCCATACGGACTTGCATCAGAACGATATGATCCATGCTATTCGTTTCGATCCACACATTTTTGTTTTACTAATTTCGTTTATTTACTTTTAATTATAATACGAAAAGTATATGTTAATTATAAAGTTATCAATTTAAATTACCCAAAAAGTGCCAAAAATAATCAATCAATCGGTTTCACGTTCTATCAACGCTGCTAGTGACATAAGGGCTATTTCAAATATCGCAAGGAGAATAGCGATTACTATTCATCGCGGGCATGCGACGACCAAGGTTCTAAGCGTAATGCTACATGGGCACTGTGTACATTATTTAGGCTTTATTTTTATTAGCTTTAAATTATTTAATATTGTAGTTAGGACATAAATATTGTATCAATTAATATTTCAGATTGTCGAATCGACAATTCCATTGTTACTAGTCCAGCACTAGAGCACGCACAGCGCTGCGCGGGTGGCTTACCAAATTTCAACACAAAGCAATCTCGCAGTCGGCCCCACGACCTCCAATATATCAAGAACTTGTGACATTTCAACCTAATGTTTCAACTGGCGCGATATTACATAGTGAAATAGTGTAATTCGCTACTGTTACCAACCCGGGGATTTTAAGATCGTATTACGAACGATTTAAGGTCTTCCACGGGTGAACTAATTTCCTTGCCTCGTATAATTGTGGCGTCGAGATTATTATGATTTGTGACCCTAATTTGAATTTCCACATTAGAATCATAAAAGATTTTGTTGCCGGAAACTATGAACTGAAATTCGTAATGAATTTTGAACCGATTAAAATTTTAAAGTGGCTCAATTTAAATGCAAAGTCACAAATATTTCTATAAGTTTTTACTACTATATTTGAGTTATTAAACTGGTTTTATTGCGTTATAAAAGAAACGTTGGAGGAAATTTCGCATACTAGGTAACTTTAATTGGGAGCAAATATAAAAAGGTGTATTAGTTAGGTTCTTAGTTGTCGGCAAATTTTTAAATATGACTAAACTGGGTGACTTTCTTTTATTTTATACCTATTAAATGTAAAATACCGAATTGTCCCTTATTTATTTATTCAAAATATGTTTTCTGTTGATTGCGTATCTTGATATCTATCTATCGTTTGTAGTTGGTAGTTCGATCGGAGAGGTACTACCGTTGCCGTCATAATCCGCCGAAAATAACTCTTTATGTTTTTGATGGAGACGTACAGTTGCCGCCTTTCTTATAAGTAACTGAACTACTCAATTCAGAACCCAGTCTTCAGGAGCAGCAATGCAACTACACATGATTTCGCGGAGTACTATAGTCCATTTTAATATTGAATATGGATGTCCATGGGCTGCAGAGATCCTTTAACATCATGTGGTTTGCACATTCGTTTGTTACTCTTCCACCCAATAAAACCTTAATTGGAAGCAAATTTGCAAAAACTCTTAAAATAAAACTTCAAAATGCATCACGATAAAAAACAGCTGCAGCAGTGGTACATCGCCGATCGGATAGTGAAAATCATCCATAATGATAATTCAATAACAATAACATCATAACTTCATAATAACATCATAACTTCATAATAACATCTTAACACAACCATAAAATCATCCAAATTCAAATATTTTATTTCATTGCCGAATTTTGTTGCTAATTAAAAGAAAACATTACTGGGATTAATAAAATTCATATTATGTTTCTTTATCTAGTTTGTGCAAATTCCTCGGCGTATATTAGCACCCTCGTTTATTTAAAACGCGTCTGAACGTCTTTTGCCTTTATAGACTCATCAAACCGTGTAAGTACTTGTAAATAGAATTTTCCCTTCAAATTAAATATGATCCTTTTCTATTCCCGATACGACATACGATGCGGTATTATAAAATTTACGAAATACTTCCTAAGAAATATAAAGAACCTGCTAACCGCATACACGTCTAAATTAGGAACATCACTCTTACCATAAACTAATAACTTGGTACTACTGAAATATCCTTTTATTACGTTGTTCGCAAATAAGATTGAAGCCAGATATAGCATCATATCTACCTTTCATCTCTAGACAGTTAACGATGTTAATTACCATATTATTTATTATAATGTCTTGTATTGGTAGAATTAATTTCTAAGAGATCTCAGAATCAGATCTCAAATCTGAACACTCACTTGCATGGAGAAACATGTAATGATTCCGGAACATTACAGTAAAGGGTTAGGATGAAAATGTCGATCAAAGAATCGTGTCGTGATCGCAAATTGTAAATGTATATTTAAATGTGGGAATCAAGTACTTGCAATGTTAAAGGAAATACTCTGGCGACGTGTACGATACGATTAATTACGAATCTCTTTGAAGAAAATAAGTAACTGTAATGAGGGAAATTATTAGCAGCTACTTGATTTCATTGTGGTTGTTTTGTACTGTTTTATCTATTGTAATATTCAATAATTTTCCTCTTTTTGTTTCGAAGATTATCGGTATCTTTTCAAGATTTCAAGACTTACCGAAACTCTTATGTGAGACATTGGGTTAACTGATATTCATACTCTCTGAATCCTGTCCTGGCGCCAATATAATTCATGTATGTGACGTATGCAAGGTATGATATGGAAAATACTTTCTTTGCCCTAGGCTTACTTAAAGTATCAGATTTATTGGTTCACCAGCTGATATGGTGGAAAAGAACATCTGGGTTCACAATAAGTTATCGTATTTGCCAATTTTAAAGAATGAACGAATGCAGATTTTTTTAACACCTTTAAAACCTCCCAAACTTGTTCTTCCGTTGTACCCTCTTATGTCAAGAGGAACAGAAAGACTCTTGTTCAATAATTATCCAACGAGCCATCGAGTTGTTGACTTGTTAGGCAGATATACTTTATTAATTTCTGAATTACTTGGTCTGCATGCTTGCATACTTGTTTTGAGTTCTTCATAGTTTTTATCGAATTCTTTTGTGGCGTTATGAATGTAGATAGCTAATATTTTGAAGTAAATTTATTCTACATGATAAGCAATTGCCTTCCTCTCTATAATTCTAAAACCTGTTGGGGTTAAGGGCAAGATAATAATAATAAATCCTAATGAATAAGTACCGATATCTTTTAGCATGGTTAAAGTTACGGAGCGTTGAAATAAAAGATTCAAACGTTACTTTCCAGCTGACGGGTAGAGCCTTCACGAACATCTATTAGCGGAAGCAGTAAAGGGCTGAATGGCTAACGAAGCGAAGGAGAATTAGATTTAATTTTTGATTCTGTTTGCTTGCTCACGACTCCAACCTCTGTATTATTCACCCGCCAGAATGCACTATAAGTTAGATATCTTATAAATTTATGCCTTAATACATTTTGAGTAGTGAAGGGGCCGGTCATGTTTGAAGTAAATTTGCTAGTGTAAATACACTTACCTGTTATAATAACGATGGAATTAATGGGCGAATAATAAAGTTAAGGCGTTATTTTTAACATGAAAATTTGAAAATATTCTTATTAAAAACTCAAATATTTAAATGCATTAGAAACTTAATATCCGTTTTGTGTTGAGCTACTGAAAACATTGCATGAATACTTTAGAATGTCTAATCAAGTACTCATTTCGAACAATTGACTGCTATTCCAGTACGAGAGGTGTACTTTAAAACCACGCCACACATGAATTTTTAAAGTACTGCGTCGAAACCATGACTCTGTATTTAAAGTTAAATGAAGAGTCCAGTCCATTTCAGTTCCTTTAATCAAACATTTAGTTTAGCTTTTCATTAAATCGCACTGCACCATTACTGCGCACGAAAAGCACAGCTCGACTGCTTTCATTGCGCCACGCAAGCCTTAGCTAAGCCAGGTCAAAGGTATAATTCACAACCTGGGTACCTGTCTAAGTGCTTATCTAGATACAATTTTCTTTAATTTATTCTATGCGTCATTGATTTGTTCAATGAATAACCCAGCTATTCCAAAGCTTGGCAAAAAATAATTTAGAAATTTCACTTAGCGAACTGAATGCTGATGCATTGCTTATAAAAGGAACTTTTGTACCTTTTTTGATTTATTTTTGTGAATTTGAAGTAGCAAACGGGCCTGCAGTTAACCTGATAAGTGGTGATAGTGGTTGATTACCAGTAGGAACCGCAGATGGTAATAAAATATATCTACTTTATATAGAACTTATATACTTTATATATCTACTTTATAAAGTCGATCACAGATGCTTTGTTAATTCTGAGGACTATGATGGTCTTATGTAAGTGAATCAGCAAATAAAAATCAGGAGCAACACCAATCCAACAGAAATAGTGAGATACCACTTTACTAAGTTATATGTTATTTAATGATAAAATAAATCAAAAGAGGGGCAAAAGTTTCATTTTTAAGCTAGCAATGCATCAGGATTCAATTTTACTTAGTGGAATGAGTAAACTGATTTTTGCCAAGCTTTGGAATAGCTGGGTCAGTCATTGCTGTTCATATTTTTAATAGTAATTACAGTATAACTGAATTACAGAATAAAAATCATTTTGTTATTTGCCTTAAACAAGAAAGAGTATCCAAAAAATAATATTTTATACGTTAAAAGTCAGACGAGCATTATATTTCATTCTTTTAAACGAATAATTCAGTATTAATTAACTTGAAAATTATACGTAGTCTCCATGGAATTAAGTAATCTTGTTATTTACAAAGTTTCAAAAGTTAGTTCTCAGACAAAACTACTGCCATCTAGCGGCAAGCTTATTAAATTCTGTCCTAGTCTAGTGCGAAGTGCTAATTTTGTATCTGGTTTATGCTTTGTTTCTAGTGGATATAGCTAGGACAAAATTTGCTTCAGGGTGAGTTTGACCACATTGGATAATTAATTTTGTGCGAACTTGAATACAGAGAGTGAATATAAAATTTTAAAAGGCGACAACTGATATAACATGAATATTTCTTCTTTAGACAACTCCCCTATCTCATCCAAATTACGTTTGTATTGCGATGTCGATTCATTTTTTGAATATTCATAATTATATCTACAAATTTACTTAAATAGAAAGATTCCGTCCAGATACGATACTAATTACGAAATGACGATTTTTTTTTCTTTTTGAATCACAAGAAAGCAACATTTTATATTATTTCCGTTTTTATATATTCCATTTTCCTGAAATACAGACTTATAAATTATCCTAACACACACTTCAAACAACAAAATAGGCAATAAAGGGTTATTTATGGATTATATCGTTACAATCAATTAACGAAAAGCAAACGTACCCGCTCCACGCTTTTGTTATTCCCGTCTTCACCCGAACATTATTGCAAAATGCCGGATACACCAAAAATTATCGCTTACCTTCTGATTAGAGGCCCTTGTCAAAATGTATTCTATTCACTTTAATAGTATAAATTACACATTTTTAGTGTATCCTTTTATCCATTAACCCTAATTACATAAAAGAGAAACTTGACGCACAGATCTAGAGATCAATTGAGCCGAAACAGCAGAATCTACAATCCTGAAATTTTACAGATAGGTTTTTTTATTTCTCTTTTTTCATTTCATTCTGTATCTTAATGAAAATTTTATCTTCCAATACTTAAAAACTCTCATTAAATAAATAATTAAATATTAAATTATTGTTTTAGATAATGTTACCTGATATTTGGTACATAAAGTGAGAAATTTAAATCTTTGTCTCTAGTTGAACAATAGAATAAAACATTAATTTCTGACTTTACCCGGGAATTGTCGCAATGCCGGATACGACGAAAATTATCGCTTACTTTCCGATTTGGGTGCTTTATTCGAAAATAGAATTGGTGATGCTAATGTAATAGTAGCTTAATGTTTTCTTTTGTTATGTTGAGATAAAGATGAACAAATTAAGAGTCGCAGCTGCGAATTGAAAGTATGAAAAAAAACATTTTTATCTTTTTTTATTATGGAAGAGTAAGAAACGGGCATACAGGCCACCTGATGTTAATTGGTCACTGCAGC
>DWON01006574.1:0-13746 GCA_018251015.1 Phocides pigmalion okeechobee
ATCCGGCAACCACACCTCCCCAACCGAAACACAATACATGAAGAACATGTTACTTTACGGCGGGTTATGAGGGTGGCTTTGGTGCCTCCCCGGGTGAGCTCTAACGGCTTTACCACCCTTTAGATATCCACGAGTTTACAAGGACAATTTTTTCTTTGTATTTAATGTAGGTACTTGTAAATCTTGTTTTTGAGCTACATGCCTGAGAGTTCTCCACATTTGGTCAGCTAACTTTGGACTATGGGCTATACAGTTTCATCGTACTGGAGACTTGTACCTGGCCGTGTAACAGTTGTTAATACTAGTACTATATAACGGATACTCACGATTAATGTTTTTTTTTATTGCCGATATTGAAATCAAGTTGCTTGGACCGCCATTTTAGCTATGACCATGTTCTACGCAATTGGTTCAAATTATCGGCAATTGAAAAAACGACAATCGTGAATATCCGGTATATATTAAAATGTATAAATTCCGATGTGATATTAGTCTGAAATTCAAACTAAATGGTGTATGATGATATGTACCTGTACGATATTCCGATGTCGCAGCTGCGAGTGCAGCAGGATCTCCTCGTGCAGCGGCTGCACGTCGCCGAGGTTCTTCTCGGGGATCTCCTTGACGGCGATGCGCACCTGCGTGTTGAGGTCGCGCGCCGCGTACACCACGCCGTACGTGCCCTTGCCCAGCACCACGCGCTTGTTGCTGTCGTCCAGCTCGTACTCGAACTGGAAGATGGAGATACAATTGAGGGATTTTTCGAACCGAGAGATTGGGATACAATTGTGGGATTTGTCTGGAATTTTCTTTTGTGTATGCGCTTGTAGCTGTCGTTCAGATTGTACTCAAATTGAACAATGGGGATATAAATGTGGGATTCGTCTGGTTTTTTTCTTTAATGAGCGCCTATAGCTGTTGTTAAGGTTATACTCGAATCAGTCGAGCGATGGAGACACAATTTTGCGATTTAACCAGCATTTTTTTATTTGGACGCACTTATAGAATAGAATAGAATATACTTTATTGCTTACCATAAAAATAGAAGACAAACATTTACAAATTTCACTTATGGCTATGTTCAGCTCATACTCAAATTGAGAGATAGGAACACAAATGAGATATTTGACAGGTTGCCTGCCTGATTGAAATTGATTGCCTGATGAACAGACTGTCTGATCTTAAATAATCCCTGCATCCAATGTATATTTACATACAACCTCAAGTAAGACTGAAGAAAATAGGTGCTGTATATATAGACGTAATTTCTCTTGGGGACTAAGATAGGCGTTATTATAAAGAAACTTATTAATATAATTATATTTTTTTATAACTTATAATGTACCGATTTTAAATACCTTCAGTTGATCTTGCATGACACTGGTATCCAAGTCGGCAACTTTTTCATGATCCGCTGTCAGCTCCCCTAGAAGGTCGTACAAGTGTTGCCGAAACTGTTGCGAGGGCAGAAATATTTGAAAATCGTCCGAGTTCTCGCTCACGTAGAGGAACAGGCATCGCTCGTCACGTTTGTAAAGACTGTTGAACATAATAAAATATTTTTATTGTTAAGCTCAATTCACATCTTGCATACATTGTACGTGTAAGACAAGTAATTAAGGGTTTACGAAATAATATTCACATAATTACGTACATTATACATCATCAACTGTGTTCGCCATTAGCACTTTCCCTACAGCATACACAACTGCTGTACATTAATTTGCGCAACCTGCTTTTGGCTTACTCGTTGTATACAAAAATGTATACTTAAATCTGTATGGATTACGGGCGAATTCAAGTACTGTGTTTACGTCGGCGTTACAAGACTGCGTTCGGACATTACGTCTATGTATTCGTAGATGCTAATCGGACGTTAGAAATACAATATTTCTGTGAATTGTCGACGCATCTTCAGTTTTAAGAAAACAGCTCCAGTTTAGTGCCGCCTCCCGCAACACTGACTCGATGTAACACATGAGCGCCGCAGTGAAAATGTTAAAGCATCAGCAGCATAAATGTGGGGACCAACTGCTCTACAACGTCCACGGTATAATTTTAAAAACTATTGAAAAATAATCATTGAACAATACCTGTAAGTCCTTATCATATCGGAGGTGAAGAGCCAGCGATGCACCTGGCGGCACTCGCCTCGCATGGAGTCCAGGCACAGGTTGAAGATCTCCACAGACTTCTGCTCGGCACCCATATTCACGTTGACATACGACGGCATGTACACCTTTGTTGTTTCTAATATAAGTACCTGCAAATTTAAATATTTTTTGTGTAACTTAAGCAATGGGATATTCGTACATGTGCAGTATAACCGCTGCCTTTGTTTAAATAAATACTGGTTTTGTTCCTCGTAGTTCCAGTTTTAAGATTCGCAAGAAACAATAGTTGTCTATTGCAAGAGAATTTTTGCCTACAAGCATCTGAATACAGCTCTAGTTAAAGGCTCTTTAACTTCTTGTTAGAGAGCCTGTACGAAAGACAATTCTAGTTTTTCTAAATAAACATCTTCAATAATCGAAGATATACTTTAAAACGCGAAAACAAATCTGGACTATATTCATAATTTTTTTAATACATCAAGGTACTTACAGGAAAACGGATAATATTTTCACAAGAACTCTTAGTTGCTTCAACAAAAAATTCCATCCAAAATGAAAATACTTGCTGTTCTGGTGAAAAATCTTCACTTTTTTTTCTAAACCTACAAACAACAACAAAGCCAAAATTACAAAACAATAATGTTTATTTTTCCATTTTATATTGAAAACCCAATTAAGCTAAAAATTATAGTCCCATAAGGCAAATTTACTAATCAGTTATCGAGAAATTAATTGTACATTACCTGTCAATTAATTCAATATTTCCTATAGTAGACTTCAGGTACCAGTTGGGTGGTTTAAGTTTAAACATACATTCGGCTGCCTGGATTGCTTTCACATAGTCCTGCGCTAGCACTGAGATCTCGAAGAAAGTTGCCACATCCCAATAATCCTTGAGGGATGATAGACTGCCTTTTTTACCTATTAAATGGTTCAAAACTCTACCTGGAATTATACATAAGTATTTAAATATACAAGAAGACAGACAAACATACAACCTCTTATTTTTTATGACGTTTGTTTAAACACTGCTCTAAAAATGCATTGATTGGTAATGCTAGATATGGAACTTGGATCAGCTGATAACTGTCTATATAAGTGTATATACAAAATGCATAATTTTTACTTTCAATGCCTTATTTATACTTATCCACAAGTATTAAACAACAACAGTTCATTATGTATTTTTTTTTCAATATCCTGTTTTTTTTTTGGAAATAATAAGTCAATGTCATAAACAACAACCTTTTTGTGAGGTATATTTTTTCATTATAAAAATACAGAAAATAGTTTGTCATATTTCTATACAATCAAAATTTAGTAGTAATGTGATTAGAAAATAATACAATACATGACATAACAAAACACACAAGAGATAACGCCTTTTGCATGCCTGGGAAGTTATTTTTTCCATAAAAATATTCTTAATACTTACCTATATGTTGTAATTCTTGGGAATCCTTAAAATCATTCCCAGCTATAACTAATAACGTTGCTAAATTAATTCCTGCATATTCATTAGGCTGCACCTCAAAACCTTGTCTATACCTAAAAATAATATTATAACAATATAATTATAGTTTATAATAATATTTAGTATCAGGCCTTACGTTGCGGAAATCTATGCTATTAAGTTGACTCAAAGAGAGTCGCATCGCAGAGTCAACTTACCCTGATGATGCTCTGTTTTGGGGCGTAACATGTGTTGGTAATATATACCATTACACAATATGTATTTTTAATCACATCACTTTTTTAGATCCTCATAGTACATGTTCCAAATATATACCATTATACATTGTGGTAGCGGATTGTTGCAAAGTACTTTTTAACAATGACTTAATAATACCAAATTTCATATGTGCATACAAATAGGCATAACAGTGGTAATTCCAGAGGCAAATCATGAATGGTTCGAACACTTAATGATGTTATTGTATGCCTTTTAAGTTCCTAAAAATAATAACATGATATAGAAATTACTTACCAATGGATAGCATTATTTAAACTCTCTGTATCGGAGTGTAGAGATTCGACGAACTTATCCTTATAAATACGGCCACACAAACATAACATGTCTGGAAACCTATTTTCCTTCTTCTCTAAAGCTTTTACACACACTTTTAAAGCATTTTCCCTGTCCCCTTCTTTATTTCTCCTGAAAAGATTGGTCACTTAATTATAACTAAACAAATAACTGAAGTCTTGTATATTTTATGATGAATGTAACTCACCGAACGAACGAAAATCATACAATAATATACAATAACTCTTTATTATTTTTTAATTACTCTAATTAATTTAAGAAAATGGTATTGTATTTAAACAAAGTTCTTGTAAAGTTAAGACACAAGACTAGACTCGTTAATATACAAGTTTATTATTATATTAATGGACATGAAATTTTCTGGATATAATGATAAAGTCTATTTAATTTTTAACGTTGACTGCGTTCACATATTAGATCAGGTCATCGATGCGGGAGGCGTCACTAAGCTGGAGCTTATTTCTCTATACTGAAGATGTGTCGACAATTCACTGAAATATTGTATTTTTTAACATCTATCTATCATCTACGAATACACAGACGTGATGTCCGCCCCCAGTCTTGTAGCGACGTAAGCTTCATATGAATAAAAAGGTTACGTCGCTTGTATACCAGACATATTATGCCAGCTTTACGGCAAATGCGACTCTCCAACCTATACGCGGATGCTTCATCCATCATGAAGAGAGCGGCAGTGGTACCTTTCAGGTCAAACTATAGTTTTGTCTTTCAAAACAGCAGTAACGAACAAGAAACTGTTATAACTTACCTATTCATAGCAAACGCATACATAAACCTAATAATGGGCATGTTGACATAGTTCTTCCTATTCATGATCGTCTTCAAATCATCCACGACTTGCACTATGGCATCGTAGTCCTGTATCTCCCGGTACGATATGAGCATATTGAGTATCGTGTCCCCGGAGAGCACCGCTGGGTCATCGAGCCGTCGACGCATAGCGTGCAGTACGTTAGCGAGCTCCGGCCCGCTATATATTTCACGGGCTTTCCGTAAATCCGACAGGAACTTCTCTTGAAGATGGGCTCTGAAAATTTTAGAATATTTCTGTTTTACAAAAATAACACTCGTTCGTGTAGTCTACCTGATGATTATCATTATTTTATATGAGAAGAGCTACTCTTCTGTAGGAGTATGCAAACCACCTGATGTTAAATAGTCGCAGCCCATAGACATCTACGTACGACAACAAACAAAACCGAAATCCTATCTGAGCTCGAACGTAGATACGTTCCTACCCCTGAGGACTAAGTTGGTCCCCTCGCTTCAAAGTGTAGCCGGCAAACGTGCCTCTACAACCGAAACACAGGTAATGATTTACGGTGAATTATGAGAAGAGCAGTGGTACCTCCCCGGTCGTACTATAGTTCTCCCGCCTTTAATGCAATCCATAATTCTACATCCCACTTCAAACAGGACTGCAGGGGTATTTGGGGATGTATGTGCATTACTATTTCTAAGGAGTGTGATGGTTGGCTCAATGGTTCTATCAACTGCTAATTCATTTACATGTATTTAAAATAGCAAACAAGCATGAAGTGCCTGATGTAAAAAATCAGTAGACAAACAAGATATAAATCAACTAATACACTGTATATGACAAAGTATTGTGACTCACATGTCAAGAATAAAAACGGAACACCAATGAATATGCAAATGCAATACTATAATAACATCCATGTACTTAATTTGTTTATGTTGATATTTTTTCCTTGTCAATTCTACGAATTATTGGATATATAAATATTTATAAACGTGTTCTTTAATTATTTCGTGCGTATCAAAATAAATTTTCATTGCAATAGTAAAAAATTTTACCATTAGATGGAGCGCATGCACGTTTGCTTTGGGCTGCAGATACTACTTAACATCGGGTTATCGAACAATAAACATGGTAACCTCGACTCTAAGAATAGCCCGCACATGTCCAACCGAAATACAAAAAATGTTTCATGGCGGATTACGAGGGCGGCGATGGTACCTCCCCTAATTAAACACTTTGCAGATTTGTCGTACTCACTTTGTCTGAACTTCAACATCCTGTAAGATATTTTTTAGCCTGAGCGTGAGATGTAGTTTGGGGTCCGTAGCTTCCTCTCCTTTAAACTTAGTTGCAGCAGGATTCGTCGTGACACACGTACCGGCTTCAGTTAGCTTGTACGACACGAATAGGAAATTGGGGAGAGATATCTGTAATAAAAATCACTTAATTAACACTTTACCTGTGGTATTAACTGCCTTGTATTACTTATCGTAACGCGCTTGTGGTTTGTACATACATTTACGTAGATATAGACTGCGGGCGGAAACGTCTGTGTATTCGTAGATGCTACATAGATGCTAAACACATTTATGTGAACTGTCGGCGCCTCTCAGACTGAAAAGTATTAAGCCATAGTCTACCATGCTGGCCATGTGTGGTTTGGTATACTTTACGCACCTTTGAAAACAACGGAGAAATCACAAACACACAGGTTTCCCCATGATATTTTCCTTCGCAATTAAAGGTGATAATTTCTAAAATGTACATAAGTTTCAATAATTAGAGTAGCGTAGGTTGAGGTACATCTTAACCACTAGGCTATCTATCAAGCATTGTTCTAATACTATATGAGGATAGAAATGCAATGCAATACAAAACCCACCTAGCATTTATACCACATTATTTTATTACCAAATAGTACCTTGTTATTGAACAATAGTCAGTTACAAAGGTGAAATAAAAGACTTTATGTTCTGTTAACGGATCTGGGCATATTTTTTTATCCGTTGCAACCTTTAGCACAGTAACACAAGTTTTAAGATTTGAACATTAAAAGTAAGACTAAGTAACTTTAACTGTAGACTGTAACCAGTCCCAGTAGTAGATAGTCCCAGTAGCTTTGCTTCATTTGAAAACAAAACTAAACTTCAATTCCCACAAATCAACAACACGTAAATTTAAAATATAAAAATAGTTTTACAATATACTTGATTAATCAATAACTGGCTTTTAAAAGGCTCTATCTGTATCTGTATCAAATAGAGCAGGAGTATTAACAACAATAAAATGTAACACAGCAAGTTCTAAGAATTAAAATTAGAAAATGAGCTCGGGTAAGCATAAAACGATCGAGATATAATCAAAATAACGATGTAACTTTAACGTGAGGTTATTAATTACGTTAATTTATAAAACGACGAAAGGACTGGCTGTTCATTTTGATAGCGTTCGTTATCGATTATCAAAAGTAACCGCTCTAATCTATGCCAGGGACTACGTTGAAACGCTTCATTTGTATATATGAAAAGAGTTTCTGAAAACCATGCCAGCCATGACCTAAAGTAATATTTGCAGCTCATAGGCTGAAGAGATCCGAGATCCGAGATCGTACGTAGATGCAGTAACTCGTCAGGAGTAAATGGTCGTCTTAATTTTTAATTTACATACGTTAAAAGGACGGTCCAACCGCCCTTTTAAAGTATGTATATTTATCCCACCTGGTTAACCGGTTATAACAGAAAAAATCAAAACCGAAAATAGCTACTCTTCATCTCTATTATAACGCAGATATAGGTCTAGCGTTATTGCGTCAAGAGATGAACCACGAAGAGTTCCACGACCTTTATATTCGACTGTCAACAAGTCCTCTCCCCATGTTCCCATAACGGAAAAATCTGGATCATCATTAGGACTCACTGGAGTCATAATTCAATAACGCGCCAGGTACACGAGTCACACACGTGCGTCTGTGCAATTGAGAAATTGAGAGTAATAACTATTGAGACATTGTCATCCAAGGTCTGATAACTGCGCACGTAGCGATTATCTAGTACATTTTGCTGAGCATTAAAATAGAATACTGTACAAGAAAAATAAATGTATAAGCAGGGCTTCTTTGCGGGAGGCACGAGGTGCTCCCAAAGGAAATTTGGAAAATTAGAAATAAAAACAAATAAAAATTAACTTTGGTAACCTTTCCAAAATGTTTTGATTTTTTAATAGGTCAAAAATATCCAAATACAAAAAATATAGACTTCCAACTTTCGAAAATTAGCGTTCCCCCAAAAAAGAAGTGACAAAAAGAAGGCCTATGTATACCTAGTCAAAATTTCAGGTTCTAGAACCTCATTTTTATAATGTAAAAAAGGGTAAGAAATATCAGTTTCCCCATACCAAGTTCATGTCAAGAGACCTGATATGCTATATTACGTCATAGATCAGCAATGGATTGATAACATAATGATAATATTATTAATATTGATGTTATGTGAAATATGTTGAGGGTAATATTGAATTACAATTCGTGTTACTTAATATGTTATGTCATATAAGCATCAAAGATAACAAAATCGTTGCTACATATGTGCTGCATACTGTGATAAAATATTGAGCATATATACACAAATATTTATATTAAAAAAGATTTACTTGCGCAGACATCGATTTACAATACATTCCAAAAATACTTGCAATTCTGTTTATCCTATTTATCACATATGTATATTTGAATCAAGTCTATAAAAGGATTTAAAAATATTGTACAATTTTTTGACTTCCTAATTTATTTACTTACTTCCAACTTACTACTTTAGGGGAGAAATTTTCAAAATTCCATTCTTAGTGTTCACTTAGGCTATATAAAGAAACAGGCAATGCAAAATTATAGGATTCTAGGTTAAAAAGTTTCAAATGCGCATTCTTCTCTGGGCCAATCAGTCACCTTCCAGTTTTATATTTATATCAATATTCTTATTAGTAGCTTCAATATTAACTGTTCTTACCAACTTTTGTCTCATAAAACACACTCACCTATTGTATTTAATTACATCATATATATGCTAATTTTAAAATAATGAAATCAAAAGGAAAACATTCAATGCTGAATCATTCATAAACACTCCATTAAATTGCAGTGTACATATTGAAAATGAATACTATGAGATTACATATTAATACATCCTGACCTGAGAGCTCTGTGTTCAGTTCAATCACCCTATTGTAAAATTATTACTGTAACTACACCCATAAATTGGTTGTGAATGGACATGACAGATTGCTACATTATAATAGAGATGTATCTTATGAAGTATAGTAATGAATGTGGGAATGTCATATATTTTAATACCTACATTTTTTCAGATCCATGCTATTTTCCTTTAAAATAAATCATAGTCAACACATCTCTTCATCATCTCTTTTATTAGTTAAGGGGCCAGAACACTTTGACATAGGATTCTTCAAAAAAACTAGTAAGGGCTCCTCCTTATAATGGGATGATGCGTTGGTATTCCTCTGATGATGCAACTGTCCATAGACAACAATGAGTACTTTCCATCTATTAACCTCTCTGGTGTACCAGTAGGTTTAAAGAGCACAGGAGAGAGAGAGAGAGAGAAATTATGAAACCTCTACTTGTTCTCATGGTGATTTCTCTCATTGATACAGTAAATATTAATTTCTAATACACCAATTTGTGTTGGAAAATAGACAGGTGTACTTATGTATTTGGGAAGCCCAAAGTGTGAGGACAAAATTTATTTGCAGTTTTTTTTCCTGAACAACTGTTCACAGTCCATATAAACATTTTTATAATTATACATAATTTCCCTCTACATTAGATAGTAAAATAGAACAATCATGTGTAATTAAACATAACAGATATACTCACTTTAAGTCTCAGGGTGGCATCCGGGTCGACATCATTATACAATAAAACATTTTCCTTCATATCAAAACTTTCCCGGACACCGAGATGGTACAGCAGTGAACTTTGTTGCAACTGGACACTGAGGTCCACAAGTGCAACATCTGCATTGTAAAATGTATCCAAGACACTTGTCTCGCCAAAGTCTAGCTTTTCAAACTGGAACAATAAACCACATTATAACTTAGGACTATGTTAAAGAGGTAGAAAAGCATTGTAAAAGACAATAATGTAATCAAAAATTTGCAGGATGATATGAACAAATTATATTTACAGATGAAAATAGTGTCTTCTATGTTTAAATCTCATGAAACTATATGTAATACAACAATGGAATTAATAATACTCTTTATTTTTTTTTAAGTGAGAACAGTAGCAAACGACCATGCAGACCACTTGATGGTAAGTTGTCGCGGCCCATAGACAACCATGTACTATCACAAACGCTACCATAATCCCATCTGTGCTTCAACACAGACGTGATGCTACTCCTGAGGACTAAGATGGTCACCTTGCTTCAAAGTGTAACCAGTAATCGCACCTCTCCAACAGAAACACAGGTAATGCTTTACAGCGGATTATGAGGGTGATGGTGGTAATTACCCAGTCGAACTATAGTTCTCCCACCTTTTTAAACAACAATTTAAATCAACTATGGCATATTTTATTCCAAAAGAGCGAAAAACTATTGAATGTTGTTTATGCAGGTAAAATTGGTTTAAATTACATCTACACCTTCATTTCAAGCTTTTTCAAGGAAGTTGATAACATAATATTTACATATAAAAATATATATTGTGTGCAAAATATTGTATAAGACATTAATAAATATAATTAAGCAAATAAATCAAAATACAATTGATTGATGATGATTTTGATTTATCCCAAGGAAATAAAATGGCACAAAGTACACTTTTAAGTTAAAAACTGAAGGTTATGTATTCTAAATAAAATAATTGAGAATGATCTTCCTACTTCCTTAACATTGTTTGTAATTCCTTTCTTACGCTACTGTACAAAAAACTATACGTACATAATATAAGCAAATAATGACTACACTTGTGGTTTAAGTTGGCATGCCAAGTCTATTAATTATTAATCAAGAAATTGTTAAGCTGAAATATACATTTGCCTGACACAATTGATGAAATCAGATATAATCACTGATGACATTAGCTTCAGTCTAAACAAATATTTTAAAGTTTTTTTTTATAACAAGATATTGTACATAGATGCGTTACTATTCCTCAGGACAAAGATAGTTGTTATACTTGTAAATGTACTCATCGACTATTTATCTCCACCGAAATTAGAATTACTTTAACTATTGAGTTAAAAATCTTTTTTGATCCCACTTTAAATTTTGAGGGTTTTGGCAAGATACTTAAATGTTATAAAATCTATCAGAAAGTATGTGCAAAATAAGTCATGTATCAGACTCACATGTATGTGATGTAAATTAGCATTAACCAGTTCTGAGGCCAGGCGGACTTCTTCCAACGCCCGCCTTCTGTGCGCTACATTTAAGGTGTGGGTAACATCGAGAACACAAGCAATATCCATCCGTGGCCGCTGGTTGGAGCCTCCTGGCTGCACTGTTGCATTTGATCCATCGCTGCAAACGCTCTCACAAATGCTTCTTTCTTCAACTTAAAATTTTTGAACATTTTTTTTACATTACTTTTTTTGCAAAATATATCCTATACCTAGTCTTCACACAACAATATCTTTTTACATCCCTACTTTACTGCGTCATAGGTACGATGGACACACACAAAAACGATTACACAAGCACCCCATACCCAGAACAGTAATCAAAATGCAATATTTAAAGAGTTATTATAAATCAAATAATAAATGTATCTTATATATTACACTTATCTCAATACAAGTCTACCATTCCCATAGAAAATTTCAACAAGAAATAAAAATACGATATATAAAAACACCACAACTGGATGCAACATTTCATAGTTAGATGGTTTTTATTTTTATAAGTGAATATAAACGAAATTTGTATGCACTTAGAGAAACTGTTTGTAGGTATCTGTAATCCTATCTTGGTCAGCTGAATAGTTCGTCCTACAGGACTGAAGAAATTAAATAAAAATATAGCTCAGCTGGTTAGGGACCTCTCCTTTGCAACTACATTTGACGAGATTTTTCACTTTATAACAAATACAACAACATAAAAACTCTACCAAGCTGCCAAATACATATGTACTAAAGCAAGACCTACCCGTATCTGTATAGAGGGTTTTCCCAAAGCAAAGCGAAAACACCAAAATAGTGAAAATACGACGCATACCCCTCAAAAAATACCACAATATCTTACCAGTATCTTCTTGCGCACTAGAAGTGTTTGCAGCGCCAAATGTTATCATTTTCTTGCGTGGTCACAATGCATTTGGGCAGTTTTAAGCGCGTAACGACGGTCTCCACAAATAAAATTCCAATAACAACCACAACAAGTACTCAACTCAATCTGCTGCTTGTTATTTAACTTTAGGGATGTACCATTTAATTTATGTTTCTATCCGTAAGTTATTTGCAATATCGATAATCGAATTAAATCGATAAGAAACATTGAAATATCTGTAAACATTCACGTAATATAAAGCGAATATTACGTATAGTTTTGGCGTTCATATACATTTTAATTTTTTTTTTTTTACATCCTTATTAAAAAAATATTAACTGTGATCATTTGTGTAATATTTTCACATTATATATGACCAGCTTTTTTTCGCACCTTTGCTCGCAGAGGAACCTGTTTACGATTTTTTTATTCATCGATATCTGATTTCTCATAAAAGATATATTATTTTAAATTTATTACATGACTAAATAGTTATGTAATAAATTTACAATAATACTGGTGATGCATAAAATACTTCCAAAAACTATAGATTTTAACATTTACCTACCTATAATATATGTAACTAGAAAGAAAACAACTGCCTAGTGCGTATTGAATCACAAGTCGCAGTGATGGGTTCCATTGTCTTATTTAAAAGTCGCCATAATGAGATCTGAACAGTTATCAAAATAGTGGACTGTGTCGAATTGATATTCATAGCAGTTTTGAGTATTTATTTTAATACTCATATAAAAATATAAGTAGTGTAGAACTCTTTTTAAAAGTAATTTTTACAGCTTTGTACAAGTATGTGTATTTGATTTATTTAATACCTATATTTATTTATTGCAATCATGACATTATTGTCCAAAAACAAGAATAAATTATGACAGGACGTAGTAGTGAAGTACGAGTATTTCAGATATATAATTAATCAATAATATCGATGTTTCTTTATTGAATCGATACGATAAACTAAAGTAAATTTGATTACTCTATGGTTGCCCTTGAACTCTTACGCCAAAAATAGAGCCATCTAGATACAAATATGTTAACTACTTCGACCCTGATACATCCTACCTTTCAATCTCATTGTGTTTGTATATTGTAGATGTCCCTAGGCACACAGGTTTTAAAAAGAATTTTATAATTACGTGTAAAGTTTATCAGGACTGATAAATTTATGGTAATATTAGCCATTTACTATTATGTTCAAGAACGACGCAAAAGTTTCTAAAATTATGTATTTTTTGTATGAAATTACATATCGGTAGTTCTCGCGTTTCGTGCAAATCGAAGCAATTTTTTGGTAGTTCTCGCGTTTCGTGAGAATCGAAGGAATTTTAGAGAAAAAAAATAGAATTTCTTTTTTTCAGTCCCAATAGATACCTACATGAAAAATAAAGTAGGTGGATGAGTATCACTAAATTATACGTAAAACTGGCAAAGATATGAGCTTTTTAATTTTTGTCTTGGGTATGTATTTGGGACGACGGTAATGGGAAAATGTTATTGGTA